>PVKM010039669.1:0-13665 GCA_004027735.1 Carollia perspicillata | reverse complement strand
TTGAAACTAGAAAACAACCTCAAGAAAAAAACTCAGAAACATTCAAAGGCATGGAGGCTGAATAGCATGTTAGCAAATAATGGATTAACAATGAGACCAAGGAAAAAATCAAAAAGTACCTGAAAACACATGAAATGAACAGATAAGAACTTGAAACCTATAGGACACCAAAAAGGCAGTCCTGAGAGGAAAATTTATCACAATACAGGTCTTCCTAAAGAAGAAAGAAAAATCTCAAATGAAACTAGAATACCAACTTACACCATACACCAGAATAAACTCGAAATGGATAAAAGAATTAAGCATAAGTCATAATACCATAAAAGTCCTAAAGGAAAACATAGGCAGTAAAATCTCAGATATCCATGCAGCAATATTTTCACTGATACATCCTCTAGGGCAAGGGATATAAAGGAAAGAATAAACAAATGGGACTATATCAAATTAAAAAGTTTCTGCACAGCTAAAGAAAGTATCATCAAAATGAAAAGGGAACAAATTGTATGGGAAAACATATTTGCTAATGATACCTAGGACAGGTGTTTAATGTCCAAATATATATAAAGAGCTCATACAAATCAATTCCAGGAAGACAAATAATACAGTTAAAAAATGGGCAAAAGATCTAACAGACACTTCTCCAAGGAGGACATAAAGAGGGCCTGTAGGCATAGGAAAGAATGCTCAACATCACTAGCGGTAAGAGAAATACAAATTAAAACCATAGTGAGATATCACTTCACACCACTGAGCATAGCCATCATTAACAAATCAAAAAAAAGTGCTGGTGAGGATGCAGAGAAAAGGGTATCCTAGTGTACTGTTGGTGGGAATTCAGACTGGTGCAGCACTATGGAAAACAGTATGGAATTTCCTCAAAAAAATTAAAAATGGAACAGCGTTTTGACCCAGTGACACCACTGCTGGGATTATACCCTAAGAATCCTAAGAGACCAATTCAAAAGAATCTATGTACCCCTCTGTTCATAGCACTATTTCTAATAGCCAAGGAAGGAAACAGCCAAGATGCCCATAGGTAAATGAGTAGATCAAAAAACTGTGATACGTATACACAATGGAATACTATGCAGCAGAAAGGAAAAAGGAACTCCTACCTTTCAAAACAGCATGGATGAACTGGAGAGTATTAAGCTAAGTGAAATCAGCCAGGTGGCAAAAGACAAATACCATATGATCTCACCTATAAGTGGAACCTAACAAACAAAACAGTCAAGTGAGTAAAAAGAACCAGAGGCATGGAAACAAGAGACAAACTCACAGGGACCAGAGTGGAGAGGGATAATGGAGGAAGAAAGGGAAGGGCCTAGTTAAAGAACAAGTATAAATGATCCATGGACATGGACAACAGGGTGGGGATTGACTGTGGGATGGGGAGGTGGGCAGGGCATGAGAGAGCAACAGGGTATATTTGGGACAACTGTAATAGAACAAGAATAAAAAAGAAAAATCTCAAATAAACCACCTAATCCTACACCAAAAAGAACTAGAGGAAAAACAAATGAACAAACAAATCCCAGAGCAAGCAGTAGGAATGAAATAATCAAGATCAGAGCACAATTAAATGACATTGAAACTAAAAAATCAACTCAAAGGATGAATGAATTTAGGGATTGTTTCTTTGAAAAAATAAACAAAATTGACAAACTGTTAATCACATTCATCAATAAAAAAGGAGAGGGAACCCAAATAAACAAAATCAGAAATGAAAGAGGAGAAGTAACAACTGATACCAGAGAAATATAAAGAATTATAAAAGAAGTTACTATCAATAGCTATATCCCAAGAAAGTGGACAATATGGGCAAAATGGATAATTTTCCAGAACATACAATCTTCCAAAGCTGAATCAGGAAGAAGCAGAAAACCTGAACAGACCAATAACAACTAGCACAAATGAAGCAATAATCAAAATAGGACTAATATACAAAAGTCCTATACCAGATGCCTTCACAAGTGAATTTTAGCAAACATCCAGTGAAAAGCTAACCCCTATCCTTCTCAAACTATTCAGAAAATTCAAGAAGAGGGAAGACTCCTAAACTCTGTTTATAAGGCCAGTTTTATCCTAATCCGAAAGTCAGGTAAAGACACAACAGAGAAAAAAATTACAGGCTAATATTTCTGATGAACACAGATGCCAAAATCCTTACAAAGTACTAGCAAACCAGATCCAAACACATTAAAAATTATCATATGCCATGATCAAGTGGAATTTATTCCAGGGATGCAAGAATGGTACAATATCTACAAATCAATTAATGCAATATATCACATAAACAAAATCAAAGACAAAAACCACATGATCATGTCAATAAATACAGAAAAATATTTGGTAAAATGAAGCACACATTTATGATAAAAAACACTCAGCAAAGTGGGTATAGAGGGAGCTTTCTTCAACATAATAAAGTCCATATATGAAAAGCCTACTGCCAATATCATACTCAATCAGCAAAAACTAAAAGCATTTCCCTTAAGACAATGAATGACACAAAGGAGTCCACATTCACCACTCTTAATTCAACATAGTGTTGGAGATCCTAGCCACAGTGGTCAAACAAAGAGAAGAAATAAAAGGCACAAAAATTGCAAAGGAGGAAGTAAAACTGCTATTATTTGCAGACGACATGATAGTGTACATAGAAAACCCTATAGGCTCCATCAAAAAACTACTAAACCAAGGTAGGGGGATACAAAGTCAGTATTCAGAAATCAATGGCATTTTTGTATACCAACAGTGAACTCTCAGAAAGAGAAAGTAAGAATACAGTCTCATTTACTATAGCAAAAACAACAAAAAAAAAAAATTACCTAGGAATAAATTTAACCAAGGAAGTAAAAGACTTGTACTTGGAAAACTATAGAACACTGAAGAAGCAATTGAGGAAGATACAAATATATAGAAGCATATGTATACCCTGTTGTTGGATTAGAAGAATTAACATCATTAAAATGTCCATACCAACCAAAGCTATCTATACATTCAATACAATAGATTGAATTCCTATTCAAATACCAATGTTGTATATCACAGATCTAGAAGATAACTTTAAAAATCTATATAGAACCAAAAAAGACCTGAAATAGTGACAGCAATCTTGAGATAGAAGAACAAAGTAGGAGGGATCACAATATCTGATATCAGACTATAGTACAAGGCCACTGTAATCAAAACAGTCTGGTACTGGCATAAGAAGACATACATAGATCAATGGAACAGAATAGAGAGACCAGCAATAAACATATGTCTTTTAATTTAACATATGCCAGTAGTTTAGTTTAACATATGGTCAATTAATATTTGACAAAGTGGACAATGGAGGATAGACAGTCTCTTCAATAAATCATGTTGGGAAAACTGGGCTGGTACATGCAAAAAAATGAAATTAGATCACCAACTTACACCATATATCAGAACAAACTCAAAATAGATAAAAGACTTAAACATAAGCCATAACACCATAAAAGTCCTAGTGGAAAACATAGGCAGTAAAATTTTAGATATCCCATGTAGCAATATATTTATTGATATAAATCCTAGGGCAAGGGAAATAAAGGAAAAATAATCAAATGGGACTACATCAAATTAAAAAGCTTCTGCAGGGCTCTAGGAACCATCATCAAAATAAAAAGGGACCAACTGTACAGGAGAACATATCTGCCAATGATACATTGGACAAGGATTTCATCTCCAAAATATATAAAGAAGTCATACAACTCAACACCAGGAAGACAAATAATACAATTTTAAAAATGGTAAAAGGACCTGAATAGACACTTTTCCAAGGACAGACATACAGATAGCTCATAGACATATGAAGAAATGCTCAACATTACTAGCCAGCAGAGAGATGCAAATTAAAACCACAATGAGATATCACCTCACACTGGTCAGAATGGCCATCATTAATACACTAACAAACAAAAGCGCTGGCAAGAATGTGAAGGAAAGGGGACCCTAATTGCACTGTTTGTGGGAGTGCAGACTGGTGTAGCCACTGTGGAAAACAGTATGGAATTTCCTCAAAAAAAAAATGTAAAATGGAACTGCCTTTTGAGCCAGTGATTCCACTGCTGGGAATAAATTCTGAGAATCCGGAAACACCAATTCACAAAACAACCTATGCACCCCTATGTTCACAGCAGCGTTATTTGCAATAGCCAAGTTCTGGAAATAGCCTAAGTGCCCATCAGTAAATGAGTGGATCAAAAAACTGTGGTTCGTTTACATAACAGAATACTACACAGCAAAAAGAAAGAAGGAATTCCTACCCTTTGTGATAGCAAGGATGGAACTGGAGACCATTATGCTAAGTGAAATAAGCCAGTCGATAAAAGACAAATACCATATAATCTCACTTATAAGAGGAATCTAATGAACAAAACAAACTAATAATCAAAATAGAACCAGAGACATGGAAACAGGGAACAGACTGACAGCTGCCAGTGGAAAGGGGGCAGGTGTGGAAAGATGGAAAGAAGGGGAAGGGACTAGTCAAAGAACATGTATGAGTGACCCATGGACATGGACAACAGTGTGAGGATTGACTGTGGGAGCTGGGAGTAGGCTGGATGGAGGAGAGCAAAGAGGAAAAATTGGGACAACTGTAATAGAATAAACAAGTTTAAAAAAAAACAATAAGAAGGAAAGAAGCTTGGAAATCAGCAGTCCCTACTGCTTTGGGGCTGTAGTTAGATTTGGTCAGTGTAGAAAATTAAACATTTTCACTTACGTACTGACTATGACTTTTTGGCTTTTCTCAGAAATACTTCCCAATATTGAATTTCTCTCTCACTTCCAGTAAATGTCTTTAGTTCTAACTAAAACCCCACATTTTATAATCTAAATTCTTTTTTTCTTGTTCCTTCCTCAGTAGAACTAGACAAAGAATTTATGGATCATCTGGCCAGCGCTGAAAGAACTGCTACAGATAAAGTAGACCACTTTACAGAAGCTCAATTTTTTAAAGTCGATTGCCTAAATTAAAAGAGCAAATTGATGCCAGAGAAGGATTAGCCTCTAGAAGCTCATTTAAAACCTAGCAATCTCTCTATAACAGTGTGTCTTCCTCATTCAGGTATGGTCTTTTTAATAATTCTAACCAAATACCATGAGATGTATGGTTTGCCTTCACTCTGCTCTTCTTAACATTTTAACCCTTAATCTCCCTCTGACACTTTTCAAGATTCTCTCCTACTTTTTTTTCCCCAGTATACAGTACCTAGTAGAGCACAAAGATATGCCAACCACTCCATAGCTACTGTGTGTCTCCACCCATCTTAACTACATCATTAAACTTCTTTTTTCCCTCTTATTTCAATTTGATACATGCTCATCAGAAGAAAACAGCCTATGTATGTATGTGGCTTGTAATGATTATTGTTTCATTTAATATATATTAAGAACAAGTCATCTTCATTTTTATAATCCATCAGTAAGACTTTAGCAAAGTACATCATTAAATGTGGAAAGTAATGATTGACCCTGTGAAAAGCATGAGCTTCATATTTTCTGATGGTCTGTATAGTTAGAATGATAAAATTTAGTGACAGAAATTATCATTCTTATTTTGTGGTTTCTCCTACAGAATATTAGCTGTGTTTATACTGCACCTTATTCCTCATTAACTTGAAATATGCGTGCTTTTGTTACCCAGCTGAAGGACTTGATATCTCTCCTTATTCATTGCTACATTCAATTTATCAACCACAGAGCAAAAATTATTATTAGAGAGCCATGGTTTATGGTTTTTATTGTTGTTGTTCCTAGGACAAATTCCTACTTGTACATAAAAAAATTCATTCAATCCAGAGTTTTCTGAAGATATCAGCAGTTCAAAAATGTTAAAGAAAGGTCTTTCGAAGACTCAAACTACAGTTCATTTTTCACTAATCTGTAAGATGCTCATACCTAGAACCAATTGTTCATTTTATGCCAACTCAAACATACATGAAGTGGCAGGCCAAACCTTAGCATCAACCAGGGACAATAACATAAAGTAGATTGCTGTGTTTCTAAGAGATACATGAAAGGAATCTTGTGAAACTGGGAGATGTGAAGTTTAAAATTGTCTATGATGATGTAAGACAAAAGATATGAATTCAGCCAAAGACATTCTAATTCATATCCAACAGCATATTCTATTATGATTCACTTTATTTCTCTTTTACTTAAGCATTTACTGTCCAATCAAAAAATATTCCTTAATACCTATAAATATATTTTTAAAATCTAATGTTGTATGTAATGTAAACAAAAAAGTATATTTTCTTGTTCAAACAAAAAATACAAAATCAAAAATAACCTAGAAATCAGAGGTACTTTAACAATCAAACAGTTCCTTAGGGGTTTTAAGAATAATTGCAGCTGTAAGGAAAATATCAATATTGATGATAACATACTTGTACCAGTACACATAGAAAGCTGATTTTAATTATCTACCAATCTGTCTCTCCTGCTACTCTAAGCCACTTCAGGGCCTCTATCTTATTTATCTTCATAACCACATCGTTGAATATACTATCTATCACATAGGAGTTCAATAAATGTTTGCCAAAATAAACTACACCTAAGTGCTTATTGAATTGGTGATTAGATTCAGAAAAACCCTGAGATTTTTTTCCTCTTGAAAATTCAGTAGTCCACAGAGGTTGGTATTGAAGGTCTGTGTCTGATATCAAACATTATAAATGGCCTAGAATATAGACAAAAATACAGTCAAAACTTTTTTCTTTAATTTTACATATGTTGAATCTGATATTCGTAGGTTAGAATGAAAAATCTCTTTTAATTCCCCCACACGCCCCTCAAGTTCTTGCCTTTCAGGGGCCCGCGTATATCTTTTCCTTTCGCATCATCCAATTTCACTATGATTATTATCCAGCACTCAAGGCCCATCTCATAACACACTTCACCAATGAAATATAACGTCACGTTCATAAGCGATGACATCAGATGGGTATGATTTTCTGAGGTATACTTCATCTTTCTGCAAAACGTAAAACACCATTATGACAAAAATATTCTATATGCCTGACACTGCGTCCCCAGACTCTTGTCCTGGGTTCCACCATGCCACAGGTGCCACCTGCATATGTCAGCAAACTAGCACGCCTCTCTAGGCCAGCGATTTTCAACCAATGTGCTGAAAGAACTTCTAAAACATGCAATAACTTACTGTTCAGCCAGGGGCACTGACCTCTTCTCCCTTAGACTGTCAAATAAAAAGTGACAACAGCCGACACAACAATAGCCATTCAGTGTGATGAATCAAAATTATACCTATTTTTGTCAGATCTGAAAAAATATAGAACACATCTTTTGGCATGCTGTAGAATTTTAGTAATTACCTTATGTGCGCCATGAGATGAAAAATGTTGAAAATCGTTGCTCTAGGCACTCCCCTAACTTTCAATCTTCTGTTCTCATGCTCACCTATCCAGTTTTCATTTATGTATCACCTGTACTCTTGTCTTGACATCTGCTTTGTTGTTGACTCCAAGCTTTAGTTGAGTTTCTTCAACTCTGTTTCCATGTTTTCCTCAGCCCTGTTATTTTGTAGCCACTTTAAATCTTAGCTGAAAAAGTCCTCCTCTGTTTCCAGCACATTGTATCACTCCTTTCAGCTCCCACACCATTCAGGAAGGAGAACTTGGGCAGCATGGACTGATGGTGTAGCAGTTCCTGTTAACGAACCCGAGAACATCCCCCAGGTAAAGACCAGACTCCTCTTACATAGAGAGAAGTTTGATTTCAAATTCATGGCCATAGACAACATTGTGGTGATTTGCAAGGGAAAGGGGGATATATAAAGGCATTAAATGGTAATGTAAAAAATACAATAAAGTTTTTTTTAAGTGGAATGAATATCCTACTTAGTGGAATTCCAGAGAGCTAAGACTTCTAAAAATAGGATGGGCCCCACAGTGTAGGGACAGCATGTGAAGACAGAAAATAAAGAGGGTGCTACTCGAGTATTCATAAAAGTGCCCTCTGAGCAGACAATATCTGAGTAGAGATCAGAGGAAGTCAAGATACACACCACGTGATAATCTGGGAGACAAGCGCCACACGACAACAAAGAATATCTATGGTTTCCTGATGTTAAATCTGTCTTATAATTTTTAAGTAACAACAATCAGGCCAGCTGGCTGGAGCAGAGTGAATCAAGAGGAAAGGATCAGAAATAAATTCAGAGAAGCTAGCTGGCATAAATCCTTGTAGGTGATGGAAAAGACTTTGGAAAACTTGGGAAACATGATGGGAAACCATTAAAATGTGAGAAACAGGCAAGCAACATGACCTGGTTTATATTTTTAAAATAACTCTGACTTACATATATGTGTAAGGCTCAAAATCTTATAAAGAAAGTGTTCAGGTAGCCACAGATGAGACCCCATCCAAATCAGTATCAAGTGAAAAAGAGTATTCCAGTTTCACGCAGACCAGCAACAAGAGCAGCAACAGATACAGGAAGTAAACTGGAAGAACTTAAAAGAAGCAAACCAACATTCTCCAAGCAAAAATAAGAAAAGTTTTTGTGGAAATCATAGAAATAATAGCAGTAGAAAGCATAGACATCATACAAAGAGGGAGTGTGTAATTCTGTCTGATGGAGTGACACCTGAGCTGGTTGGAAGGGAGGTGGATAGCAACCAGGGATGGGGAAGGGACATTCCAAACCAAGAGAATAGCAAGAGCCAAAAAGCATAAGGGTACAAAGCAACAGATTGAAGAACTACAAAAAATTCTGAGAATTATGCACCTTTACCTATCTAGCTTTTGTGTTTTTACTCAACAAATAATAATTGCTAACTATTTGCCCATTACTGTACTAATTGTTCATGTTATTTCACAGTAATCTTAATTAAAAGGTACTCTTACTACCCACATTTGATAGATGAGAAAACCGAGGCTTTGAGATTTAAGTAACTTACCCAAAGTCAAATAGGTAGTAAGAGGTGGAGACAGGATTTAAACCTAGACAGTAGCACTCATCTAGAACCTGTCAAAAAAAAAAAAAAAATCAGCACTGTTTTAAGTGTTATACCAAATATACACAAAACAGGTTATTTTCCTCTAGTATTTTTCTAAGATTAACTATTTCAACTTATGATTCAGGAAAGTATAAACTGTAAATATATGCATGTATATGATACATAAATACATATAAATATGTGTTGATTGTTATTTTACTTTTATACAAGAGATAATAATATGTAATAGTCAAAGTTGATAGCAGAAGCCTAGTACTTTGGCTCAAATATTTAATATTATATCAGAAGTACTGTTTTTATTATTAGATCATAGGAGAGATAATCCATAAATGTTGTAACTTGCTGATTTTATCAACAAAAGGGTTGCTGTAAAAGCGATTGTTCCTATGAAGCATTTAGACCAGCCTCTGAAATATACTGAGCACCTCTCACACGTCTCATGTGATTATTACTCCTCAGTCACCTGTGTTATTGCCATTGTGGCACAATGAATCTAAATAAAATGCAATTAGGAAGAAGGTATTGATTAAAATGTGTATATTCTGTGTCAGTTAAACATTAAACTATGCCCTGGCTGATGTGGCTCAGTAGATTGAGTGCCAGCGGGCAAACCAAAGGGTCACCAGTTTGATTCCCAGTCAGGGTACATGCCTGGGTTGCAGGCCAGGTCCCCTACAGGAGGTGCACAAGAGGCAACCACACATTGATGTTTCTCTACTTCTCTTTCTCCCTCCCTTCCCTCTCTCTAATAATAAATAAATAAAATATTTTAAAATATTTTTAAAAGTTAAACTATGTCAGAAAATAATACATGAAATAAATAACATGCCTAATAAAATTTTGACCATAAAATATAAAGTAAAAGAAAAGCACAAAAGGTAAGGATTCATTTTCCTATGAATGTTATAAGATTAACTAGATCTATCCTGTCCTGGGTGGGTTGTGGGTTCAATTCCCAGTCAGGGCACATACCTAAGTTATGTGTTTGATCCCTGGTCATGGGGTGTACAGGAGACAACCAATCAATATTTCTCATATCTCTCTTTGCCCCCCTCTCTCTAATCAATTAACATATTATCAGGTGAGAATTTAAAAAAAGTAGATCTGCCCTGGCTGGTGTAGCTCAGTGGATTGAGCATGGGCCTGTGAAGCAAAGGGTCACTGGTTCAATTCCCAGTCAGGCCACATGCCTGGGTTGCAGGCTAGGCCCCCCATAGGAGACACATGAAGCAACCACACATTGATGTTTCTCTCCCACTCTTTCTCCTTCCCCTCCCCTCTCTCTAAAAATAAATAAATAGAATATTTAAAATAATAAAATAAAATAAAATAAGTAGATCTACCCTTATAATTCTAAATATTGAAGCACATGGTTTAGGGTCCTTCTTTGACCACTTTTATCAGGTCAGATCTGTTTATCTTCGAGGGCCATCTCAAGCATCTTTTGTGTAGTCCGTCAAAATAACTCTGATAACATTCCTATGTTTATTATAGCTCATTAAAAATGGAGAGCAAGGCTAAACAGTTCACGGAAATCCTGCACAAAGCACTTATCCTTCACTGTAGAGTGCACTGCAGCAGCCTTCTTACAGCCAGGGCTGGGCATGAGATGTGAGAGAAATGCCTGCCGGGCACTCTGAGCTTTCAAGCTCGCCCCTCAGGTTGAGATCTGGTCAAAAAATAGAAAGGAACTCCCCTGGTACAAAAAGCTGCCAAGGTAGCAATAAAGAAATCAAATCATCATATTCCAAGCCCTGATGAAAGGAAAATCTCAATTTTGCCCCCAAAATATTTTAAGATAGCGGTGAACTAAATTTGAAGGTGCAACAAAGTTTTAATACAGCTAAACACATACTGTATTGATTCATACCCTCCCCAAACTAGCCACCTAACAAAAGGAGATGCGTTTGTTTTCCTGGAGTAAATACTACTCAGCTACTATTCTTTTATCCCATAGTATCAAGCATAAAATAAAAATTATAACATGTAAGAAACTGTTATTCATTGTAAAGAAATAGCCAATAGAAACAGAACCACAGATAAATCAGTTGTTGGAATTACTGGACAGGGAATTCAAAAAAACTGGTATATAAAAGAAAGACGGTCTATTAAATTTTTTTGTTTACATACTTAATTGTCTTGTGTGGCTGAATATTCCAAGCCAAGGGTAGGGGAAATTTTTATTTATCTATGCATCCACAGACTAAGTCCCTTGCCTTATCCTTAGTACTATTCAATAGATCTTTTATTCAATGAATAAAATATATAACTATCACAATGTATTTTAGTGTCTTTGGGAAAAATATGTATGCACATTAATTATGCATGATGAGAGAAAGTAAATAAACTAAGTGATGAACACACAGTATGGCTACTCCCAGATGAAATAGTAGTCTCAGCTGAATCTCATCAACTTCAAAATGTACCAAACTGCTTCAAGCTTCGAAGTCCAATCAAGAAATCTCTGAGAATAAAATATCAATAGTATTGATTTATATTTTTAAGCTGAAAAAATAAAATAATTTCAGGCATTTGAGGGTTACATTACAATAATGGCAAAGTCAAGGACACTTACCAGCTGAGAAGAGCTATAAGCCACAATGTTCTGCCAGAGGATTAAAGTAATATCTACAGATAAACTTGCTGGCAGTGACATATTTACTTATAACCAATGCCTACATAATTAAATGTTCTAAAGTAATATAAAGGGAGTTATCCCTGGCCAGGTGGCTTAGTTGGAGAGTTATTCCATGCACCAGAGTTGTGGGTTCATTCCTGGTCAGGGCACAAACCTAGGTTGCGAGTTCCATCCCCAGTTGAGGTGCGTATAGGAGGCAACCGATCAATGTTTCTCCCTCACGTGGATGTTTCTCCCACCCTCCCTTTCTCTCTCTCTTTCTCTCTCTCTTTCTCTCTCTCTCTCTATATATATATATTTCTTTTTACATTCTATATAAATATATATTCTATATCAAAAGGTATATATACATTTTCTATATGTATATATAAATACATTTAGCATTTATACACTAATAAATAAATGAATACATTTAGTTTCTATTATAATTTTTCCCTTTTAAAGGAAAGTGAAAGCCTTATGATTATTTATCTCAATATTGTTGGAATAATATTTAACGTATACCAAATTTCTATCATGATATCTCTTTTTCTCTGAATCCAAAAACATAAAAAGAAGCAGGGCATATGGCATAGGAGCAGTTGGGTCAAAGGGGACAGGATATAGAAGCTGGTATCTCTCCACCTTACTCGGTGGAAATATGGGAGAATAAGAGAGAGCGAAGGAGGGTAAAAGGGCAGATTTGGGGGTTATTCTTTTCACTTTTCGCGACTAAGCTACGTGCGCATGGGTGGTTTTTCTAACCAATTGCATATCAGGGTGAGATCACTATTAGCATATATAGGCAGGCTCAAGGCCTCCAGGAAACGTCTAGCAACCAGCTCATTGTTATGGGCATCACATTATAGGAGTAGTCCAACGTTGGCAGAAAAAAGTTATCAGGAAAAAGTGATGTGGACACTGGCCCGCAGTGTCCGCATCATTGTGGATGAAATGAGACATTCACACGGACTACAGAGTCCGGTGGAGGAAAAGGTGCAGCATGGCTTTTCTCTCAAGAGGAGCAAAAGCCACAGTCTTTGCTGTAATCTGCCTTTATTGGGCTTCTCAGCACATTACATGATGGTCCTCATTTACTATGCACAGGCTGCTTTAGGTGGTTACCTTTTACAGACAACAAAGGAGCCAATGCCACTAATCACATCACAGAAGAGGGATATTTGCAAATGAAAAGGGCAAAAGTGGTTGGACTGGTTACACTCATCCTTGGAAGGTTTAGCAAGGATTTTAGGAAGTTACTTTGCAGTAAATGTTTGCCACTGGGGGCTGGGCCCACGCCACACAGAATGATCTCCTACAAAAAGAACCTGTGCTGCACCCTGACACCTCATGGCCACCCACAACAGAGTCAGAGGATTCAGGGACACCATCCCAACTTACATAGGCTCCTTCTGCACCTAGACGTCATCTTGCATAGAAACAGATTGTTGAAGAAGAAAATGTGAAAAACAAAGCACTTGCCCGAAAGAGATCAAGTCATCCAGGGGATACCATTTCAACCAGAAGAAACAACGACATTGTTGAATGATATGTTTCAAGTTCTCCCTCCAACAATACCCCGCAGGGTCAGAAGTAGGACAGGAAGATTAGATCTGTTATAGAGCCAAAAAAGAGATTACATTCTTTTTGCTACTTTGTAATTTGAGTAAATGTTACTGACTCAATGCTGATACAAACATAATCAAAAAGATCAGTTTACACATGATGATAGATTGATACAGGCAGATAAATATACCAAATATATAGGTATAGGTGATCAATAAATATCTAGAGTGTAAAATAGAGTTGGTATAGATATAGATGTAGGGATGTAGAAATAAATACTGATATTGACATGGATATAAAATATCCCACCACAAAAACAATAAATAGCTTTGTGTGAAATTTTTATTTCACAGATTTTTTCATGAATACAAAACTGTCAAGGAGACTTCATACATGCAACTTCAAGAATAGAGTTTAAAGGAAGGAAATGAACTATCGAACATTTAAAACATGCCAGGGTTTGGG
>PVKM010039668.1:0-13697 GCA_004027735.1 Carollia perspicillata | reverse complement strand
CTCAAAACTTTGTCGTGCATTGTCGTGCATCTGTAGATGACTAAAATACCCACCTATTAACTTCTGCTTAATTCTTGTTGGTTAGAATATGTTCCATGGGAGGCTGGGAAATGTAGTTTTAAACCTGGCAGACAGGGAATCTGAACAAAGTGAAGGCTCTGTTAGTGAGGAAGAAGGGGAGAATGAATATTGCATTAAGCCATTTCTTTCCTGATGCTTTATTATATTTCTTAAAGCACAAAGCTGTAAGAAGTTGAAAATGGTTTGTGGATGACACTTCCCTTTTCCTTTATTTTTATTTTTGTTAATTTGGGCTAGAGAGACAGCCATTTAGCTAATAAAATGTCAGTGTTTCTGTTTCTGTTGCAGTGTTTCAAATAAAATTCTGAGACAAGAAAAGTATATAGAAGTCCTACCTGTGGCTATTGCTCCCTGTAAATAAGTCAGTTAAAAATATATCTATCATTCATCAACCATTTAATTTCTTAAGAGGATATTACTTTAAGAACCTTTCTACTGGCCAAAGTATGACTATGCAAGGATTTGGAAGGATTTATAGTCTCTTAATTTTTCTAACTGGCATGTTCTCCTTCAATCCTTTTTCAAAAAGAGATGACCAAAATGCCATCATAATATTTCATATCAATAAACTTGAATATCTGCCACAGGAACATTTTACTTTTTTTCCTAATTAAATTGGGACTGCAGCCCCAGTTTTTATGTCCTCATAAAACACATTGATCACACCAATAGCCTTTTTATGCTTTTTTCCCAGTAGGAAGGACACTGACATTCACTGAAGACCTACTGTGTGCCAGGTGCTTTACATATATTAATTGCCTTATATGCACACAATAGCTTTATGATAGAGGTCACTATTATTATGTCTATTTTATGGATGAGAATTATAGAAATGACTTTCCCAACGGAAAGGTGAGGTTTGACTCAGGACTCTGGTTTCAAAGTTAAATTTCTGGACCACTAAATTGTGACTCATGTCCCACTCCCAATTTAAGAAGGACAAATTCCTGCTTTGTGAACAATGTTTAAGTTTCTTCTGTTAGTTGGTTTCTTGACCCAGTTAAAGGAAAAGTTAGCATCAAAACTTTTAGGCACTTGCACAGTGCCTAATTGTATTTTAATATTTGATATGCTTAGAAACTATGAAGAATTAGTGCTATTTCTGAGCTGATTATCACATTCTGGACATCTTATGGTATGTGGACTGTGGCCTTCAGGACATTCTTGAAATTTTTCTCCAATTATCACTGGGTGGATGTGAATAATATTGCTATCCAAGGAGCTTGTCAAGACTTCATTTTAAAAATAAAGATTTAGGAGAATATGATTCTGGCTTTTCTGAGGATGTTGGCTGAATGACTAATTAGTGGTATTCTGTTGCCTATAAATTTGTTTCCATTGGATTAGAGGAAACAAATTCCACTGAGAGGCCAATCTCTGTTCAGATTTAATTTGGGTGGCAGGGTCATCTTAAATGAAGATTTTGTTTTAATTTGTTTTGTAGCTTTTTAAAAAATCAAACCTTTTTCATTTTTAGATAATTTTATTTTTTAAAATATTTTATTTATTTATTTATTTATTTTTAGAGAGAAGGAAGGGAGAGAGAAAGAGAGGAAGAGAAACATCAATGTATGGTTGCCTCTCATGTGGTCCCCACTAGGGACCTGACCTGCAACCCTGGCATGTGCCCTGACTGGGAATCGAACCTGCGACCCCTTAGTTTGCAGCCTGTGCTCAGTCCTCTGAGCTACACCAGCCAGGGTCATTTTTAGATCATTTTAGATTTACATATAGTTGTAAGAAATAACGTGGAGAAATACCATTATCTTCTACCCAGTTTTCCCCAATGGTAACACTGCAAAACTAAAGACAATATAATGACAAGGATATTAACACTGCTACAGTCAAAATGAAGAACAGTTTCATCATCACAAGGATTCTGTCTGTTGTGCTTTCATAGTCATACCCAGTTAAGGTATTTTGATGGCAAGGAATGAAGTCCACCCAGGAATGCTTCACATTCATCATCTCCTATTCCATTTCCTCTTTTTCAATCACGTGACTCTGGCAGGGCTGTGGATTATAGGCCTAGCTCCCACTGCCATAGAGATTGGTCATGTGATGCCTCGCCAATCACAGAAAACCATTTCCTTGCTAATGGGGATTGGTGGTGGGTGGGTGAATATGTTTTCAATTCTGGCCTAAAGACTTTTCCTGGGAATTTTTGATTTTCAGCTGGAGAAGGTGCTTGCCTATGGGTTCTAGAGCTAAAATAATGAGGAGTGGTTTCTTGCAGTCTATTTCTTACCATATGGGAAAAACCTTTCTATTTCAGGAAAGAATAAAGCCCACACACAGATACAGGTTTTGGAAAGGTGACAAATAAGCAAGTGATGGAGTTTCCTCTCTGGGCCCAGTCATGCCTGAGGCTACCTCCTTCTATCTATTTCTGGTATGTAAATCAGTAACTCCCATTTTTTGCTTAAGTTAGTTTGATTTCTATCACTTTCCCATCAAAGAACGCCACTGGCTATTGAAAGATCCCAGGAAATCTCTTGGAATCAAGCACAGCAAGGCTTCTTGAGGGTCTGGGACCAGGAACTCAAGACATGAAGACCCAGGAGGCCTCTTTTCCTGGTTGCTGTCTCACTTCTCCCTCTGGGCCACTGTCCCTTTTCCTTTTCTCAGCAGAGCAGCTCTTTCTTTTCCCCCCTGTTTTCACGATAAGCAGTAGGTGGCCACTCCTCCAATGTCTTAATCCCAAACCTAGATTCCTGGTGGAGAGAATGCATTTGACCAAGGCTGAACCTCATGTCTATCCCTGGTGTAATAGCTATAGACAGAGGTCAAGGCCATGTGTCTTCACAACATGGCAGCTGGATTCCTTCAGAGTGAGTGATCCAAGAGAAAGGGGAAACCATACACATTTTATGACCCAGCCTCAGAAGCCACATATCATAATGTCTATAAAAATCCCATCAGTCACATAGGTCAGCCTCTTCACTATGGGAGTGGGGTGGACAGACAGAGGCAAAATACTAGGAAGTAAGAATCACTAAGGACCATCTCAGTGGCTATCACACACAACCAGATAAAATAATGTTCAAAGAACATGTATGATGACCCATGAATATGGACAATGATGTGAGGATTGGCTATAGGAGTGGAGGTCAGGCTGGGTGGAGAGGGGCCTAAGGGGGAAAAACTGGAACAACTCTAATGGCATAAATAATAAAAAATATAAAAAAATAATGTCCATAAGCTTGTAGCTCAGGGTGACACCTAGTAGACACTCAATTCCTCTGTCCCCCCTTAACTTTATTTAATTGCAATTTTTACATTTACGTCTCTCCAACACAGTCAAGAAGGACTTCTCATTATTTTCTCCAGTGCTCACAAGTGCAGTAGCTCATAAATCTAGAAATGCACTCTCTGTATTGTGGATTCTGTTTTCTTTCCCCTCATGAGTATCTTCTTAATTCACAAGACCACTTACTGGTTAACCTTTATCCTCTCTCATTGAATGGAAGGTAATCTCTCCCCCATGAGGGCTGAGAGCTCCCTTGCCTCTGAATGGAAGTGGGATGGTGATAAGAAAGTTCCTGCAATCAGGAACTGTTTGAATTGAACAAAGAGCATTTCATGGAATAAACCAAGCCTGAGAGAAAATAAAAAGGCCTCCAGCTTCCCAATGACAGGAGCCCAAAGATACCAGACAAGGCATTTCAAATTCAGATTTCACAATAAAAGGTAATTTTAGGTTGATTTTGATGAGGGAATAAGAGAGAGCAAAGAGGAAGGAAAATGTAAAAATTGGAAAAAAAGAGCATCTGAAAAGAACACCACTTATTCAATAAATATTTATCAGGCATCTTATCTGTGCTTCAAACTGGTTAGGAGTGATGCACAAAAAAAATAAGTAAGATTCAGTCCTTGCTCTCAGGGCATACATCATCTGATAGGGTGCTGTAAATAGGTCATATTGATATTTCGTATGGGGTGAAAGCCTAGGAGAAGATCCACTTTCTAGCCCAAAGAGCTGCATGGATTTCCAGAAGGAAGCAACGATGCCTGAGCTGAATTTTAAACTGAGCAGCAGAGAAAGGAACAAGGAAGGCAGCTCAGATAGAGGAATAAGAAAGTGCTCAGAAAGAGACATGGACCATAGGAGACTTTTCAGAGAAGTTAAGTAGCTACAGAGGAAAACCATCCTCTCAGTTTTCAGGAGTTCTCAGTCTTGTGAGAAAAATGGATGTGGAAAACACCAGTGCGCCAATGTCATACTGTGTTGAGTGTATCCACTTCTCTTAGAGCAGTGTGTGTGCAGGGCATGTGCACACACATGCATTAGACATTCATGCCCTTGTTGCTACTAATTCATTTGACACCAGCTAGCAATTGACAGGTCTTTTGGAGATTGGGTCAGGAACTAACTCTCTATTTTGAATTGTTGGATTCCAATAGATCCTAAAAAATGGTAAGGTTTTCTACCATTTTCCCTCCCCCTTCCCTCCCTGCCTCCCTCCCTTCCTCCTGTTTTTCCTTCCTTCCTTATTTCTCCATATCTTTCTTTTAAAGCAGTGACATCTGTTCTCCTATACTAGACATTATGAGTTAGGAACATTGTCCAGAAATGACAAAGGTACTAAAGTAAGGAGGAGAACAAATGGAAGGATGAGAGACACAGAACCTCCTAAGTTATTAAGGTGTGAGGACAGAGATTTCCTTTTCATTCTAAACAACAAATAACCCTTCCCCTCTCCATAGATATCTATTTTGTTATAAACTGATAACTTCTTTGATAGAGATTAGTCCTTACCTGAATGCTCAGGTAGACACATGTTCATGGGGTCCCTTTGGCTTGGAAGGGAAACTTTTAAAAATTTAAATAATCGAATGAGCTGTTTGCCTTTCTCTATTGTCTAGAAGAATGTAAAGCAGGCTTTCTAGTCTATTCCTGGCATCCAGGAAATAATTAGTTTTATTCTTACTAAGGACAGTTGCAAGAAATAGCGATGAGATTCAAGATGGCGGAAGAGTAAGTAGAAGCTACACTAACCTCCTCCCAGGACCAATTTGGAATTACAATAAAATTGTAGAGAAATCATCTGGAATAAACAACTGAACAATAGGGGGAGAGAAGCCTCATAATCACGGACAGGGGACAGAAGAAACAGCTTCAACAACATGACTGGTATGGAGTGCAGAGGAGGTGCGAGAGGGCCGGCTGGGCTCTCATGTGTGGCAGCTGAAGCACTGGAAGACTATTTCAGTGGCCAGGGGGTTCCCTCTGAAAAGTGTGGAGTCTACACCGCAAGCTGAGCCCCTCAGCCTACAGCACCAGAGCCTGAAAAGAACCCAGATAACATCCAGCTGTGAAGAGCAACAGGGTTTCTCTCTGCCAGGAATAGACAGCTAGAGTCACAGAAAACCTTTTAAAGGGCCAATACATAAAATTTCATTTGTAGCCACTTACCCTGGGCTCTGGCAAAGGTGGGGGCAGTGTGGACTACAGATGCTTGAGGAGAGGCTGGGGACAGTGGCTTTGAGAAGAGAACTGAAAGAGCAGCCACCAGGATCCTGGTACAGAGTCATACCCCATTCTGCAGGACCCATCTTGCTCAGGCAGACCATTCCCCTCTGAGTGGCATCAACCCAAGGGGAAGCAATAGCCTCACCTCCAGGAGTTATTCTGCCCAATCCTGTGGTGCTTAAGCCTGACTACTGATTACAGAGTGACTAGGTTAGCCAGTGAAGGAGTCAGCTATAGATGCTGGATTCCTGGTAGTCTTGAACAGGCTGCCTAAAGCCACAATGGGACACCATCTGACATCACCAGAGGTGTATGCAAAAAGAAAAACAGTGGTAAATACTACAAGCTATGGAGATGAAATACACTGCAGTCTTCATGATTTGCTATATTTTCTCTTCTGCATAGCTTTTAAGAAAAAAAGATTTTATTTACTTCCTTTTAGAGAAAGTGAGGGAGAAAGAGAGGGAAAGAAACATCCATGTGTGTTTGCCTCTCATGTACCAACAGTTGGGGACCTAACCTGCAACCCAGGCATGTGCCCTGGCTAAGAATTGAACCAGCAACCTTTTGGTTCACAGGCTGACACTCAGTCCATTGAGCCACATCTTGCAGGGTCCTCCTGTCTAGCTTGTTAACATTAGTTTCTTGTTCTTCAAGTTTGTGCACTTGAAGTCACTAGATTTTATATTGTAGTTTATTTTAAATCTCATATTTGGCTCCTTCCCTCTAACCCCATTTTACATTCTTCTTTCCTCTTCTTATTTTCATTTTAATTTTTGTTTTCTCTCTTGCTATGACTTGCTTCCATTCCACACTCTTACTATTTCTCCCCTCTCCAACATCTCAAAACCATTTTTCTTGTCATTGGCCATGTCACATTTTTTTTCCTGCTCTTAAAATACCCTGTTCTCTCTCCACTTTTATCAATCTTTGCCTGTTGATTGTGGATAGGGTGATTGTTGTTGTATATCTTTAATATTATCTATAGATCTTCACTGTTTTGGTATTTCAAATCTCAGATTTTACCCATCCCCTCTACTACTCCATACTGCCTTCCTCCTGCCTTTTTTGGTATATGTCTCAAATTTTAATTTTTCCCTGTCTTAGACTGGTTTTCATTCCTCACTCTTAGTATTCCCTCTCCCTCTATCATCTCAAAAATACTTCCCTTTCCTCTAGACATCTCTTAAGTTTTTCTTTCTTTCCCCCCTCTTATTCCCATCCCATCTATGTTAACCTTAGCTTATTTGTTGTCGATAGTGCTGTGGTGGATATTTCTCTGAAATTTTGTTCCTATTTTTTTCTATTAATTTACTTATTTTTTCTTATTATTTCTCTCTCTCATTATGTTTTTTAAAATTTCTTTTTAAACCTACTATGATATGCTTCCCTTCTCTGCTCCAATCCACCTTCTTCATTCCTTTTTTTGTAGATGTTATTTATTTACCTTTAGAGAAAGGGGGAAAGAAGGAAAAAGAGAGGTAGAAAAACATCGATGTGGGATTACCTCTCATGTGCCCCCAACTGTGGGCTTGACCTGCAACCCAGGCACGTGCCCTAGACTGAGAATTGAACCAGCAACTCTTTAGTTTGCAGGCCTGTGCTGAATCCACTGAGCCACACCATCCAGGGCTTCATTCCCTTTTTTATTTATGAAGTAAATTATACTTTCTTCCTCTCTTCACCTTGCCTCAATTCCTCACTCTTATTATGGCTCCTCCCTCCACCCTCTCAAAATAATTTTGCTTTCAGTAGGTCATCTCATATTTTTCTCTTTTCTTATAATAGTATTAATCTCTTTACATCCTTTTTAATACTGGCTCATTTGCCATCAATAATGTGATTGTGCATGAGAATTATTTTTGAGCATGTTGAGTTTGTTTCCTGGGCTGTGTAGTTTTGTTCTGGCAGCACCTGCACAACAGCATACAAGGCATGGTGGGTGGAGTGACTCTTAGTCAGCCAGCTGGAGGGAAGGACCCACCAAAGGATGGCCCAACAACAATCAAAACCCAGTTACAGTCAGAGAGTCAATATAAAGGGCATAAAGGGTATCCCCAGAGCATCAAGTTCAGGAGATCAAGGGGACTGCACCACTGAAACCCACAGCTATCCTACCATAGAAGCTCACACCATGAAGACAAGGAATCAAAGCAGAATCAATCCAAGAAGCAGAAACAAACAAGAAGATTTCCTAAAATGGGAAGAAACAACCCCCAAACACAAGGAAAAGAGGAATGCCTAAAAAGAATGCTAAGTGAAATAGAGGCAAGTAAACTGTCAGACACTGAGTTCAAAATAATGGTTATAAGGAAGCTCAATGAGCTCAGTGAGAACTACAAAGAAACACAGGGAAGCTACAAGGAACTTACTGTGAACTAGATCAGCATGAAAAATAACACAGAAACTGTCAATATGAGTGAGGAGGAAACAAAGAACACAATTTCTGAGTTGGAGAACACACTAGAAGGAATATAAAGCAGGCTAGATGAAGCACAGGATTGAATCAGTGAGCTGGAGGACAAGGTAGAAAAAATTCCCAGACAGAGCAACAAAACAAAACAAAACAAAAAACTCAAAAAGAATGAAAAGGGTTTAAGGGAGCTGCAGAACAGCATGAAATGTAACAATATTCACATCATAGGAGTACCAGAAGAGGAGCAAAAGGAGCAAGAGGAGAAGAGGAGCAATAGGAGAAGAGGAGCAAGGAACAGAAAACTTGTTTGAAAAAGTAATGACAGAAAACTTCCCTAACTTGAAGAGAAAAAAAGTCACGCAAGTCCAGGAAGCACAGAGCATCACAATCAAGATGAACCCAAAGAGTACCACTCAAGGACACATCATCATTTAAATGGCAAAATTTAAAGAAAGAGAGCATCTTAGAGGCAGCAAGAGAGAAACAATATAATAATAGTAATATACAAGGGAGCCCTAATAAGACTAGCAGCTGATTACTCAACAGGAACACTCCAAGCCAGGAATGGCAAGAGGGAATGGCAAGAAATATTCCAAGTAATGAAAAGCAAAGGACTGCAACCAAGACTACTCTATCCAGCAAGACTTACATTTATAATGGAAAGTGAAATAAGGAGCTACCCAGATTTTTAAAAAAGGCTAAAACAACACATCTACACCAAAAACAGCATTGCAAGAGATACTAAAAAGACTGCTTTAAGAAGATGGAGAGAGAGAGAGAGAGAGAGAGAGAGAGAGAGAGAGAGAGAGAGAGAGAGAGAGAGAGAGAGAGGAACACAAGAACAAAGGGAAAAGTGGCAATGAATAAGTACCTATCAATAATAACCTTAAATGTAAATGGATTAAATGTTCCAATCAAAAGACATAGGGTAGCTGAATGGATAAGGAAACCTGACCTATATATATACTGTCTACAAGAGACCCACCTCAAAATAAAGATCTATACAGACTGAAAGTGAGGGGATGGAAAAGAATATTGCAAGAAAATGGACATAAAAAAACTAGGGTAACAGTATTTATATCAGACAAAGTAGACTTCAAAACAAAGGCCATAACAAGAGACAAAGGAGGACACTATATAATACTTAATAGAACAATCCATCAGAAGATATAACCACTGTAAACATATAGACACCCAATGTAGGAGCACCAAAATACAGGGCCCAACAGAAGTAAGGCCTGCTTGAGTATGACTGGTAGGGTGATAATATGAATGTAATAATTTTTAGTTTTAATTTGAACATTTCATCTAAAATATTATATGGTGTGCTTGAGTGTGATATTCTTTGTTACAGAATTACATGCTTATAATTTTGTAATAAAAGATTTTGTCATCAAAGGGGTGTTATTTGTGCCAGGTACTATATATAAGGAAAATCTTGGAGGACTTCAAGAAAAATATCAACAGCAACACATTTATCCTAGGGGATTTTTAACACCCTATTGCCAATAATAGATAGATCTTTGAAGCAAAGAATCAAAAAGGGTATTGTGGCATTGAACAACACACTAGATCAAATGGGCTTAATTTATATATATACAGAACCTTTCACCCCAAAGAAGTAAAATATACATTCATTTTGAACCACACATGGAATATTCGCAAAGATAGACCACGTGGCAAGTCACAAAACAGACCTCAACTAACTCAAGAAAATTGAAATTGCATCAAGCATTTTCTTGGATTACAATGGCTAGAAACTAGAAATCAACCTCAAGTAAAAAAAAACTCCAAAACTTTCAAATTCATAGAAACTAAATAATATGCTATTAAATAAGGCATGGGTTAACAATGAGATCAAAGAAAATATTGAAAAGTTTCTGGAAACAAATGAAAATGAACACACAACAGCCCAAAACTTATGGGACAGAGCAAAGGCTGTCCTGAGAGGGAAGTTCATAGCAATAGAGGCCTACCTGAAAAAAAAAATAGAAACATTTCAAATAAACAACCTAACCCTACATCTACAAGAACTAGAGGAACAACAATAAACAAAGCCTAGAGCAAGTAGAAGGAAAAAAATAAGATCAGCTCAGAATTAAATGATGTAGAGACTAAAAGAACAATTCAAAGGATCAATAAATCCAGAAGCTATTCTTTGAAAAGATAAACAACATTGACAAGATTTTAAACAGACTCATCAAGAAAAAAAGAAAGGACCCAAATAAATAAAATCAGAAATGAAAGAGGAGAAATTTCTACTGATACCACAGAAACACAAAGGGTTGCAAGAAATTACTATGAACAACAACTATATGCCAAGAAATTAGAAAACCTGGGGGAAATGGACAAATTTCTAGAAACATATAATCTTCCAAAACTGAATCAAGAAGCAGAAAGCCTGAATGAACCAATAACAGTTAGTAAAATTGAAGCAGTAATCAAAGAAATCCCAACACACAAAAGCCTTGGACTGGATGACTTCATAGGCAAATTTTACCAAACCTTTAGGGAAGAGTTAACTCCTATCTTTCTCAAACTATTCCAAAAAATCCAAGAAGAGGGAAGCCTCCCAAACTCTTTTTATGAGGCCAGTACTATCCTAATTCTAAAACTAAGTAAACACACAATGAAGAAAGAAAACTACAGGCCAACATTGCTGATGAATATATATGCTAAAATCCTCTACTAAATATTGGCAAAATAGATCCAGCAATACATTAAAAAGATCATTCACCATGATCAAGTGGGATTCATCCCAGGGATGCAAGGATGGTATAATATTCACTAATCAATAAACGTAATATAACACATAAACAAAATGAAAGACAAAAATAACATGATCATATCAATAGATGTGGAAAAAGCATTTGATAAAGTACAGCAGCCATTTTTAATGAAAACACTCAGCAAAGTGGGAATAGAGGGAGAATATTTCAAAGTAATAAAGGCCATATATAAGAAACCTACAGCCAACATTATACTCAATGGGCAAAAACTAAAATCTTTCCCCCTAAGATCAAGAAGAAGACAAGGATGTCCACATTTACCAGTTCTATTTAACATTGTACTGGAAGATCTAGCCACAGTGATTAGACAAGAAAAAGAAATAAAAGGCACTCAAATTGGAAAGGAGGAAGTAAAACTGTCATTATTTGCAGATGACATGATAGGGTACATAGAAAACTTTGAGACTCCACCAAAAACGACTTGACCTAATAAATGAATTTGGCAAAATAGCAGGATACAAAGTCAATATTTAGAAATTGGCATTTCTGAATGCCATGATGGCATTTTTGTACACCAACAATGAAATATCAGAAATAGAAACTAGGAAGACATCCCATTTACTATAGCAATAAAAAAATAAAGTACCTGGGAATAAACTTAACCAAGGAGGTAAAACACCTGTACTCATGAAATTACAAAACACTGAAGAAAGAAATTAAGGAAGATACAAACAAATGGAAGCATATACTATGTCCATGGATTGGAAGAACTAACATCATTAAAATGTATATTCTACCCAAAGTAATTTATAAATTCAACGGAATCCCTATTAAAAGGCCAATGACACATTTCACAGATTTAGAAAAAATTTCAAAAATATATGAAACCAAAAATGACCCTGAATAGCTACAGCAATCTTGATAAAGAAGCACAAAGTAGAAGGGATCACAATACCCTATATACTACACTATATATAGTATAACTATAACTATAGTATAGAAAACTATACTACGAGGCCAGTGTAGTCAAAACAGTCCGGTACTGGCATAAGAAGAGACACATAGACCAACGGAACAGAATAGAGAACCCAGAAATGAAACAATGTCTCTGTGGTTAATTAATATTTGACAAAGGGGACAGAAGCATAAAATGTAGTAAAAATAGCCTCTTCAACAAGTGGTTCTAGGAGATCTGGAATGGTATATGCAAAAAAAAGAAACTAGACCACGATCTTACACCATGCACCAGAATAAACTTAAAATGGATAAAAGACTTAAACATAAGGCTGCAACACCAAAGAAGTCCTAGAGGAAAACATGGGCAGTGAAATGCCAGATATCCTATGCAGCAATATTTTTGCTGATATATCCTTTAGGGCAAGGGAAATAAAAGAAAGAATAAACAAATGGAACTACATCAAATTAAAAAGCTCCTGCATGGCTAAAGAAACCATCATCAAAATGAAAAGGGAACTGACAGTATGGGAAAACATATTTGCCAATGATACCTTGGACATGGGTTTGATTTCCAAAATATGTAAAGAACTCATACAACAACACCAGGAAGACAAACAATCCAATAAAAAAATGGGCAAAGGACCTGAAAGACCTTCTCCAAGGAGGACATACAGAGGGCCCATAGACAACTGAAAGGATACTCAGCATCACTAGCCATCACAGAGATGAAAATTGGAATCACAATGCGATACCATGTCACACTAGTCAGAATGACCATCATAACCAAATCAACAAACAAGTTCTGGTGAGGATGTGGAGGAAAGAGAATCCTAGTACATTTTTTTTGTGGGAATGCAGACTGGTGCAGCTACTGTGGAAAACAGTAAGGAATTTTCTCAAAAAACTAAAAACAGAACTGCCTTTTGACCTAAGGATTCCAATGCTGGGATTGTACCCTAAGAATCCTGAAACACCAATTCAAAAGAACCTATGCACCCCAATGTTCATTGCAGTGTTATTTACAATAGCCAAATGCTGGAAACACCCTAATTGCCCATCAGTAAATGAGTGGATAAAAAAACTGTGGTACATTTACACACAGGAATACTATGCAGCAGAAAGAAAGAAGGAATCGCTACCTTTTGTGACACATGGATGGAACTGGAGAGTTATGCTAAGTGAAATAAACCAGGCAGTGAAAGGCAATTACCATATAATCTCACCTATAAGAGTAACCTAATCAACAAAGCAAACAAATGAGCAAAATGGAATCAGAGGTATGGAAACAAGGAACAAACTGACAGAAACCAGAAGGGACAGGGGAGGAGAATAAGGTAGAAAAGAAGGGGAAGGGTCTAGTTAAAGAACAAGTAAAATGACCCATGGACATGACAACAGGGTGGAGATTTACCGTGGGAGCGGGGATGAGTGTAGTGGGGAGAGCACTGGGGGAAAATTGGGACAACTGTAATAGACCAACAATAAAAAAAAAAAGAAATAATGATGTTAACTGCTTCCCTTTACTTTAATTTCACAGCTAAAACACGTTTTTTTTCTGGCCCACTAGACTAAACGTTATTGAATTTAGAACTTTTTCCCTGTCTGTGTCATAATTGCAGTACTGTTTAAACAACACATTCTGTGTTTAATTGCAGCAAATACAGATACAAAAGGCTTAACACACAGATAGAGGTGAGAGGAAATTAATCACCTTTCTGCAGGAGGAAAATGCATTAGTGCTGTGTGCTGAGTTTCTGAGATAGAGCCCCTGGGAATGGGGAGACTGCCAGAAATGAGGCTTCAGTAGTTGGTGAAATGCCCAAACCAGCACTTTGTGTTCCCCTCTGTCCCTGGTTCCACCTGCCCAGAACACTGAGGAAGCAGCTTGTAGTGTTGGGGAGGCCTGGCTCAGGATATTTCAGGATCTTTTATGTGGCTGTAACACAATAGTCATTCATTAGAACCTCTGGATAAATATGAGACACAGGGAGATACATTCACTAATTAGTGAATCAATCAATATATATTGATTGAATGTCCA
>PVKM010039667.1:0-13686 GCA_004027735.1 Carollia perspicillata | reverse complement strand
GTGAGGGTGGTTAGGTTGCTTCAGGGACTAAATGAGAAGAGTTAGGTGTTTGGTGGCCGCGTCCATTTTTTGTAGCTATTTAAGAAATCTGCCACAGACTTATACCTTAAAAATAGAGGAAAAAAATGCTCTACGGAGGGAGCATGATGATCTTAGGATATGTGAGGTATGTAGTGTATAATGCCTCTTTGTCTAAATACAGAAAGAAATTGAGCTTTAGTTAAGTGAAACTGACAGATGGATCTGTGTGATGCAAAAATGAACACCTGTATTTTTAGGGATGTGCTCAAATCAAATACAAAATTTAAAAAATGTTTGGAAATGACCAGTCTATAGAATAACAAGGCTCAACCAAGTTAGTCTGCATGAATTCTTTCAATTTCTGTCCCCAACTTCATTTGCTCACTTAATTTCTATCCATAGCCTCATTTCCCCTTTCACTTCTTTTGCCATGAAAGGACGTATTTCAATGGAAGGGATGGGCTTCTTTACATTTTTCTGAAGGTGGTTCCCCCTCCTTCACTCAGGGTCTCAGTCCCAGCAGTTAAATTTGAGAATCTTTATAAATCTGTTCTTGGTCCCTTACTCACACATTTAACCGTTTTCCCCTCAACTGATGAATAGCTTCACAACTCTTCCACCCTAAGAAATACTCTCCATCCCGGACCTGTATAGATGGGGGAGTGTCCTGTAATCTGCTGTTTAAATCTCAGTTTTAGGCTCATCGGGAGCCTGTCTCCAGGCTGTGGCCTTCTCAGGGCTCCTGTTCCTCCTCCAGGGGTGTAGCTCTTTCCCCGCTCTCCTACTCTGTTCCTAGGCTGCAGCCTTCCCAACTGAATTCCCTAGAATCCTAGTTTCTTGATGACAGTGAATTATTTTGCCCTTTAGGTGTGGAAGAGGCTGGAAGGAGGAGGAATTCCTTCCTCTGGGTGAGATAAGGTTTCTGAATAGAGGCCCGGTAAAGTCTTTTGCCCCCAGGATGGGCTTTGGTATGGAGATTACTCTGGGTGGGGCTTACAATTTACTCATCCCTTCCTTCTGCCAGGATTAGGAAGGGGGAGGGGATCTTTCTCAGATCCTGCAAGTGAGAACCTGGTGGGGTTTTTGGAGGGAAAGCTCAGGAAGACCCCTCTGCTCCAGACTGTGATCTCCAGGAATTTCTCACTGAGTCTCCAGAAATGTATGAAAATGACTAGTTAAGTGTTCTTACCAGTTTAAGGCTCATGCAGTGCCTGCTCCAGGGAAACAGATCTCGGTTGCTGTATCCCTTGGGCTGCGCCTGACTCTGACGTTCAGGAAGATGGTTTGCCTTGCTACTTCGGTTCTATGATGGATGGGTCCAAGAAAATGAACTGATTTTTAGTTTGTTGAGTTTTTTTGTTATAAGGATGGATATGATGACTTCGAAGATGTTTACATGTCAGAGCTAAGATCAAAATCTGCCTCACTCCTAGTCCCTCTTTGTCTACCTCCAAGTCTCATTACTTCAGTTTGCAAAGTATCTCCTGAACCATCCTCGGCTTGGGTCACGACATTGTGATTGGTTGTCTGGACCACTGTGGTGGTCACCTGACCACTCTCATCTCCGGTGATGCACTTGTTGGGTAAATCCTTTAGTGTCATCTGAAGATCATCCTTACTACTGTCTTCTGGTGGTCCCCCTGCTTTAGTATAGAACAGTGATTTTCAGTCTTTTTCATCTCACGGCACATATAAACTAATTACTAAAATTCTGCAGCACACCACAAAATATAATTTTGGCAGATATGACCAAAAATAGGTATAGTTATGATTCGTCCACACCATAGGGTTATTGTGTTGGCTGTTGCCATTTTTTTACTTGACGATCTAAGGAAAGTCAGTGCCCCTACCCAAATTCTTGTGGTCCACCGGTTGAAAAATCCCTCGTACAGAACACAGTGTCCTCTTGTGTCCCCTGCCCTCCTCTAGTGCCTTACAATCTAGTAGGACAGACCAAAGGGGCAGGGTCTGGAGACAAGGATTTAAACTCACTTTAAAAGAACTTTGAAATTATTAATTTAATTTCTCTTGTTTTCAACAAATTATCTCTTTAAATTGGGACATTCATAGAAGTAAGAAAATATATCAAAGAGAAATACATTTCAGATAGAACAAATTTTTAAAAAGATTTTATCTAGTTTTAGAGTAAGGGGAAGGGAGGGAGAGTGAAGTGGGGAGAAACACGGAGGTGAGCGAGAAACTCGGGTTGGTTGCCTCTGGTATGCGCCCCCCCCAGGATGGAGCCAGCAACCCAGGCATATGTTCTGACCAGGAATTGAACCAGCAACCTTTGGCTTTGTGGGACAATGCCCAACCAACTGAGCCACCCCAGTCAGGGGGACACAGGACAAATTTTAATATGTGGTTATTTATTGATAAAAAATGTGTTTCTTGGTGATCACACTAAGATATTCACGTTTTGTGCTTGTATAGAGGAAGGGGCTGCTGGATCCAAAGTTTTTATTTTGGCCACGACTGAATGAAGTTCTGAGTGTTATCATGCATCATACGTTCTATTAGAACATACATGAGATGACACGAGTTACGATGAGGCCCCAGCATTTGACTTATTTCAACCTCAGGCACTCTTAATTCACTTCCCAAGACCAAATGAGGTGACAGTGGTCATGCATCAACAGTATGAAATTTAGCTGGCTCTGGAGGCATTGCACCAGGGTCCTCTGGATGAGGGCTGAACTGCGTGGCAGCCAGGTATGTGTACACAGGAGCGGTCATTACTGTGGGCAGATGTGCACAGCTAATAGCTGGCAGTGCAGATTGCTGCAGGGGGAATTCCTGGATAAAAATGAGTCAAAATGAGACAATGGATTATTCAGAAGGGTGCTTTTCTACAGACTACACTTCTATTGGTGAAGGCAATCAAAGGAAAAAATTGAGCCATTAAAAGTGAAAGCTGCTATAATGTATTTATTTAATAACAACTATGTAGCATACAACTGTGTGCATATATATGCAATTTTTCCTTTTGGTCTGAATAGACTAAAGGAAACATGGCTTTTATTTTTTCCCCTAATAAATGTAGATGGGAGGCTGGTACATTAAAGCAATATAGGAACCTCGTGCTCAGGGGCAGAGGGACTACTTGCAGAAGAGTTCAATCTTTATGCGTGGAAGCCGAACTGCCCGTGATTTCATTACATCACACTGGGCTTGCGAGCACTGCTCCCCAATCACAAAGCAAGTCAGCACACAGTGACCTGCATATTAGCATCTCTGCAAATCTCAGGCAGGAGCTGAAATTTATATACACTTTACACACCCCTGAGGAAATACCCGTTTTATGCCATTGATGGGCCAGATGTATTTTTCCTCTGTAAAATGTGATCAGAATGTAATTAGAAGAAAATACTCTGTGTATTCAAAAACAAATAGACAATATTCTTTAAAACGCGATGGCAATTCAGAACAGGCAGCAATACCAAATTAGAGTTGCACGGCAAGGTTGCCATTGTGAGATCGGGCCTGTGTGGTTATGTTTGCACTAGCGCACGGATTTAGCTCTAGCCATTGAGCTGGATTAAAATTTCACATGCCCCCAGACACTCTGTCTCTGACTATGATTACTGATATGATAAGATATCTCACATTAGTGTGATTCCTTGAAAACCCCAATACGGATTTGAATCTTTTTCCCCCCCAGAATCAATTTTACATTGGAAGAAAAAAATGAAGATGGCTTTGGGGGAAAAAAATATATGCATTGCTAGAGCAATCACACAGGCTGCTGTTACTCTCTGGCATCTGTGCATTTTACTGTAACAAAGTGATTAATATGCTCAAATTTTGTACTTACGGACACAACTATTTTTGTGTCATATCATCAAAATGCACAAAAACTGACACATCTAATTTGTGTAAAATCCCAAGTAGTATAAAGTTATGTGTATATTTATAATGTTTAGGCATTTGAATGGATTATGTGACATAAGCGTGGACAATCATATACAGGAACATTAATAAAACATGTTCAAATGCATAAACAAGACACATACCAGCCCAAAGGATTGTATATGTGCCTCATGAACTAGGCTGGAATTCATCCTTACAATCTTCTAACTTTGTATCACAATATTTTATATGAGACTGGATACTTTACAAGAAATATGCAGGGGGAAAAGGTATAATTATAATTTGTGTACTATAAGGATTTTAGTCCTCAGTTTTATGTGAACCAAAAAGATGAGTAAAACTTTAGTAGTGTTTTGAACCTCTTTGAAGAAGAGCGAGGACAGAATGGATCAGTGGCGATGAATTTCGGACAGGAATAACGAGGGTTTCTTGTAAATGGGAGACTTTAGGAACCAACTTTACAAAGCAAAATATTCTTCTGAGCAGTTATGGGCGTCACTGAGACAATGGATGGGTTTCAAGAAACCAGTAACTTACAGCCTTGCTTTGGTATTTGTCAAAACATTATAAATAGGAAGAATGACTAGAGAAAATGAAAGTTTGCGGGTACCCATTAAAGATCGAAACAAGACATATTTGTAAGTCAGTTGAAAAATATGCTCAACTTCTATAATACTCCTTTTATTGCGAGGCAGGCTCGGGTCACTTCCCTTTGGATCTGTGGGACTGTGACCTCGCTGACCCATAGAATGCCGTGAGTGAGGCTGTGTGATCCCGACGCTGCATTGGGAAAGGCCCTGCGGTATTCGCTCTGTCCCCTTTGGGTGCTCACTCTGGGAGAAGCCGACCACCATGCAAAGAAATCTCGCCTCCCAGAGACCGCCAAGGGGGAGAGGCTCCCCGTGTGCACTCTGATTCACACTGGCATATGGGGCCTGCAGGTGGCAGCACCTGAGGCTTCCCAGGCACTGAGGCACGGAGACGAGCCTTACTTCCTTTGCTTTCTCCAAAACTCCGACTCACAGAATCCATGGAATTAATAAAGTTGTTAACTCATACCACTTAGGTTTGGGGGGAGTGCGTGGTTCATAGCAGGCATTACTGAGACAGGCCAGTACTTCCCAAACTTATTTTTCATAAGAAGTGTCACTTGGGAAGCGTATTAGAACTGGAGTCCCATGTTTCACCCACAGACATTCTGACTTAACAGGTCTGGCCAGGGGTAGGGATGGAGAAATCTGTTTCTAACAAATAGTATGGTAAGTTAATTATAATTAAATGACTCCAGGATGCCACATGATTTGTTGGCCAATTTTGATATATGAATTTTTCATGACAAACATATTTCTTTGATTACTTGGGCTGGGCTCACAAGGCTCATTATTTTCTTTATTTTAAGATTGCAGAGCACACCACTTAGAGGCCTATCTATTTTCCTAGTCCCAACGCTGAAAAAGCAGTAAACAAGACACTCTCATTAAGTGCTACGTTGGAGCAGGAGAGGGAGGCAAATAAGTTTTGGCATTTGTTGAGTAATAAATGTTTGTTGAATAATAATCATAAAAAATAATGAGGTAATATTTACAGAGTACTTACTACATGCCAGACTATGTACTAGGCACTTTAAACAGATGATCTTATTAGTCCTAACAGCAAATCTACCATAGAGTAAGATCATTAGCCCTGTTTTACCAAAGTGAGAATGAGGCAGATTTGTGACTTGCCCCAGGCCATGAGGATGGAAACGGTGGCACCTGCATGCTGACCTAGGTAGCTGGGCTTCAGAACGTGACTCTGAATGCATTACTAAAGCTATACAAGAAAATGAACGGGCCCCTTCTCATGCTGCCTCTACCTGGGGCATTCTTCTTGCCCTTCCTTTCCCAGCTAATACCGACTCATATCAAACTCTCCTTTCCTTGTAGGGGCCCAGGCATGGCAGAGTCCCGAGTTGTCCTCCCCCACGGCCCCACTTCACGCCACAGTTGAAATTACTCGTTTAATGTCTGTCCTTTCGTCTGGACATGAGGGAAGGGCTCTGTTTGTTTCATTCCCTCATCATCGCATCCCCAGAACCCAGCACAGTGGGAGCACACAGCAGGCTCCCAGCCCATTGTTCTTGACTGATGTCTTTTCTCTGGCACAATGCATGCTATGTACTATGGCCTGGTATGCCATGTGCACTAGTGCATGTGGTGTTAGTGCTGAGGAACCAGAACTCCCTATTTTCAGGGAGCCCAGTGGTTAATGGGAGGAGTCTGACAGTGAATCAAATGAGTATAATATCTCTGAGTAGTGGCTAAGGTAGAGAATCGTCAGGACATGCAGCCAAGACAAGGAAATCCTTGAGCTGCCCTTGCAGGATGAATGCTAGACAGTCAGGTGGGTGTGGGAGGCGGGGGTTGGAAGGATATTCCAGGCCGAGGGAAGAGCATGAGAAGATACAGGGGCATGGAAGATCAAGGCACATTTGTGCAATGGCAGGTAGATTGGGAACGCTGGAGGCTATCCCCATGTGTGGGGCTATCACCAAAAATACAACTGCCAATGGCAACAGGGCAAGTCTCGAAAGACTTGATCAGGTTTGATTTCAAGTTTGAGCTTCATCCTTAAGGAAATGAGGAAGTCTTTGATACAACTCACATCCAATATGAATTTAGAAGAGGTTCTTATGGAGAGGGTCGAGTAAGTATGTTCTGAAGGTCACACTGACGGGGCGGCTCCTCTGACGTTTAGTGGGGAACGGGAGTGACGCCACGTGTTCTGCGGTGCACGGAACGTCGTGAGCACCCCCACTGAGAGACACGGCATAACAACACTGACTAAAAGCTTGGACAAAGCTCCTAAATATTTACAGGGTTCAGGTGGTGAATAATTTTATTTTATTGGTAAGGGAAGGAAATATTTTCCCTTGACCCGTTTGAAATGCCAACCATACAAAAAACAATTTATTAAAGTGCTAATTCCACAGAAAATCAAAATGGCAGTATTTTAAAGTTGGGATCTGAATCCAAGGATATTTTTATCTTCTAGCTCTTACTAAAGTTTCTTCACTTAGTCACATGGTCATTCAGTCCATAAGTATTTATTGAACGTTCTTTCTGATGGGCAAAAAACCAAATAAACAACCCTCCCCACACTGTTTTATGCTTAGCAAATGCAGCATGAACAAGGTAGGCAAAGATGGAGTTTTCCACCCCCAAGTTCCAAGGGGGGATAAAACATAAGAGAGACCATTCAATTGCTTCTTCTGCAGCCAAGAATTATTTATGTGGGATCTCTGAAAATATAACGAGGGCCACATTTCTTCATAACTAGACAAGCTTGTAACCCCGAGGGTGTATGTACTGTCCGTGCCTTGCAAGTGAGGTAGATGTAGATTGTATCATTAAAGCCTATTGCCAACCTACCCAGGGCTGTTTGGAGACTAGGAGAATTGAGAATTTATTGATAATTGGGAGAAGAGAAGAGGTGGCACCTGTAGGAAATCTTGCCAGTGCAGTTATGTTAACTGTCGTAAATATTTCAGTAAAATCAGTGGTTAAAGGATATCAATGTTGATCTAATTGGTTGCAAATATGGCAAACCCCAAAAACTGGCAAAAATCTTTTAAAAACACAATTGGTTTTACTTTCTGTCAGTTCCTTGTTCCTTTCCACAAACCTCTTTGTTGGGGTCAGCCAGGTAAGAAGAAGACAGAGATGCAGACTTAGAGAGAGGGCGTTCTTCTTCACCTCCACCATCATCATCGTCACCACCATCTTTATTTTATGGGTTTTTTTTGTGTGTGTGGTGGTAATTTATATAATGTTCTTTTTAGTTTTACAGACCAGAAGAAAGCAAGCTAAGGTAGTTTTCCACTAGCTCGATGTAATTGAGCAAGAGACCAAGAAAAATATTTTCTACCTGTGTCTAAAGTCAAAGATATAAATAAGGGGTAAAGAAAAAGCTACCAGAACCACAATTGACCACACGGAGTGATTACTGCTGTGTAGGGTCATTTATTGAGAAATAAATTGTGTTTGGCTTTCCTGTGCATTAAGAGAAGGTGGTTCCTCCTTGGGATCACTTACTTCAGGCCACGTTTGGACAAGAGCGAACTTCTCTTTTGGCCTTTGGTGAAAGCTTAAGCTTGTTGAGATCACTGTACTAAAGTGCCCTGGAGATCAGGAGAGAGAGGTAAGAAGAGAGTAAAAGAAGGAAGAACAGGACAGAGAAGAGATCCCCCGAGACTCTCAAGACCTTGGCACAGGGGATGCCCACAGTGGATGCAGGGGCGGTGGGGCTCCAGAGTGGAGTGGCGTGTGAAAGGCTAGACTCTAGGCACGTGGTTGGCTAGTCCAGGAAAGATTCTCTATTTCAACTCAGGTCCGTTGGGTTTGATGTCCCACTCTGGATAAGCTGAGCCTGGGACATAAAGCACCAGCTGGGACCATATGGATGTGAGATTGAAGGTCTGTCGCTGTATTTTGGCATTATGTGAACCTCCCAGGTTTTTGTGAGTTTCCAGAGAAAGGAGGGTTTTAGGACATGTGAAGGGTCTGAAACATATCCTACTTGCAAGCTGATGAGTTAACTTATTACTATTTCATGGACGCTGGCAAAAGATACACTCCTAGGTCAGATGAAGGGTAGTTTGTTACTCACAGCAATACTCTTAGCCAGAGTATCACCACTTTTTCATTGACTCCCTGACTCCTGGTGCCCACAGAGTGATGTGAACAAGGCCAGGTGATACTTGGACAGGCAATGAGCTACATTACAGGTGAGGAATCTTGAGTTTAGGGAATGTCAATCTGTAACAGGCAGTAAGCATGCTTGCCCTTTGCTCTGGAGGAAGATACGTCTTTTATCTTCTTTAAGGCTGTTTGCTATAGAAATACTTTGAAAAAATGATCTGGACAAGAGACAGTCAGTACCTCTGCTCACCAGATGCACAGAAACACAAAAGACCCATGGAAGATTATTTCCCAACAGAGGAGACGTTCCATAATCACTAAGATTGAAATTCTGTTATGAAATAGAGACTTCAAGTCAGATTTAATTTGGTTAAAGGAAAATAAATAAATATGACATTTCTTCAAAAGAGCCTGTGAAATAAATTTTACACCCACTAAAGTATTATATGGCAGGCATGATGCTAAATCTTATTGTGATCCATCCCACTTGAGAGCGAGGATTTTGGAGTTGTACAGATCTGAGTTCAAATTCTAGTCACACTTTCTAAGGCAGTTGTTTAACCCTAGCTTCAGTTTGCTCATTTGTGAAATGGAAATACTTTCTCCCTCAGAGATGATGAGAGAAATCAACAAGACAATGCTTGGAAAGAGCTTAGCACATTGCTAAGGAGGTGCCAAATATTTGGGAGCTATTAATATTATTTAAAAGCATACAGTGTAATAACATCACATGGGTGTGAAAACAGGATAATCAAAGGTAGGAAGAGAGTAAGTCCTCTGTTTTATCTTTGAGGTTTTCATTCTCTTGAATTGGAAGGCTTTTTGACTGAGCAACTTAGGCTTAAAAAATATTCAGGTTTTTCATACGTGCATCCTTCATCTTTGTTTGAGTTGGTATACAATATAGAAACATTAGTACTTTTCATAAAAAATAGGGGCTAAAGGATGGGAAGGCCTGAAAACCCAGGTCAACCCAAAGACAAGCAATTAGAATAGTGGACCTGGGCAAGAGGCCAGCCAGACCCATAAGTCTAGGCTGTCCGAAGAATAGGCATGTAGGCAGGCCGTCAGTGGGTTACCAGTGTGCCCAAACAGTGGTATCCTCAGCTGGAATGCGTGTCTGGAGGGCCAGTCATCCTGGGCCAACGGCCCAGTTCTCTGACTGGGAAGCTCTGTGCCACACAAGACAAATCTTGTATGTACAACATGGTGAGGATAATTAATGCTACTGTATTGCATATGTGAAAGTTGCCAGAAGAGTAGATCATAAAAATTTTCATCACAAGAAAAAAATTTTTTGTAACTTTGTGTGGTGATGGATGTTAACTAGACTTTCTGTATTAATCATTTCACAGTATATACAAACATTGCATCATTATATACACCTGAAAGTAATATAATGTTATTATATCAATTATGTCTCAAAGAGTAAAAGAACAAATCTTATGTTCTATGTGTGCCATGGTGTGTAAAACATTGGAAAGCATTGACTTAAGGATTAAGCATTTTAGGTCCACTGTGGAGGCAGGAAATGATGGGGAAAGTGTCATTAAAAGGCCTGAACTAAAATCAAGATCTATTAACTGCAAACGAGGACAGGATAGGTGAATTTTAGGTTTGCAGGAAGGCAAATTTCTTCTACAGATTTTCTGTGGAGTTGCCAGTGCAGAGTTGTTCAATGCTCATTGTACGTGGGGGTCGAGCTGTCCCGTCCTAAGAATGCTGTAGTTTGGAGGTGGAAATTCTACTCCTGCCAGTGGGGTTCGGGGTTGAGACTTATTTGGAGGACAAAATCCTGCCGCTTGGTTACAAAGCAGAAAACCATTTATCTGGGAACAAGTGGGCCAATGCAATAGTGAATCCAGAAACCAGAATGAAGTCCTATCAATTGCCCAGAACAGGGGCTTAAGGCTCCTTTTACATTCTCAAATTCGGGTAAGAGGGCAAGCTTGGTGCCCGAATGTAGGGCAGGGCCAGATTTTAAAGCAAAGGCATCAGTGGATTTAGGTTTGCGTGTTAGGAAGGAAGCAGGCAGGGAGCCAAGCAGACCACAAAACTGCCTTCTCGTCAGGGCTCTTGCAGCTGCTTTATCTGATTCCCCCTCTTACCACCTTCGTACTACTCCCCATCCCTGTATCCGCCAGTGTCTTTGTTCCTTGCTGAAGTTAAAGAACACTTAGGTTCTGTCTGCCACATCAGATCACAGCATTTTTATTTTGATTGAGTGGCTTAAGTAATAAGCTCAGATAATCATGCTCAGCCCTTGTAGCAACGTTTGAGTCATTTATTAATGCAGGGACATTAATTTGCTTTATTATAAATACAAGATAATTACCCAGATGATGTGTGAAGCTCTTTCTAAATTTCTTTTCTTTATTTAGTCCAACATAAGAACTAACATATGGTGCCTTTGCTATGGGTACCCGTGGATAAGGTCAGTTATGAAGAAAGCAAAAACTGATGGATAAGTGGGTGTGGTTTCAAGCATCCATTAGTCCATAAGAATATGAGGCCTTTTTCTGTGACTAGGACTATGTGTTGGGGGCACAGGGACCCAAGAGTGAAAACCATGGGCTTGTGCCCCAAAGGCTTTTTAATCTAGTAGAGGAAGAAGGCTAAGTTATAGGAGTCAGCTCAGGGTGAGTGAGAACATGGGAATCTTCAGATGGGCTCCCTGGACGTCCTCAATATATGACAGTTGGTTTCTCCTCCAGAGAGAGACAGAGCATGAAGGGTAATCAAAAGAGAAGCCACGGTGTCTTGCATAACCTAACCTGGAAAGTGACACACTCCCACTTCTTCCGTGTTCTGTTGGTCAGTGAGACCAAGTCTGTACAGTGTGAGACAGGACTACACAGGAGTGTGAGTGTCAGGAGGCAGGATCTTTGGGGACCATCTTGGAGGCTCGGGTGACTATAGTCTTGCTTATTTTCTTCATGGCACTTATCTCAATCTTGGATTCTCTTGTTTATTTGTTCCTTGTTGATGGCTGATTTGTCCCCACTGCAATGAAAGTTGTACTAAGGCAGGGACACTTCTCTGACTCTTCTGCGTGTGTAGTCCCTAGAAGATTATCGGACACAATAAATATTGTTGAAAAAATAAATACATGGGTGAACCATGTAGTAAAGTATAGGAAGTCACTAACCAACCTCCACTCTTCTGCCTGAATTTATTTTTATCACATGAGTTTGTATTTATGTTAGGAGTTGACTTAGCAGATAACTGACTGGACAAAAGACATGAAATAGACGTCTAGTTCATTTTTTTTACCTGATAAATGAATTATAAAAATTACCTATAATTTGTCTTTCACATTCTGTCAAATACATGCTTAAATAATCAAAATAGTCTGGTAGAGTACATTATAGTTTCAAAATAGCGTTCACATTCTACACTTCATTTGATCTTAACAATGCCATGGTTAAGTTAGTAGAACTTAGGTTTATAGAGGAGGTATTGGAGGTGTGGAAAGGTCAGTCAATTGTTGAAGGAGTCGAATTAGTGGGCAACGTGGGGACCTAAGCATCCTTTGCCTTCTACTGAAAGACACTGTCCCTGAGCCCAGATAGCCTTTGTTTAATGCATATGTAATACTGCTCTCAGCGTAATTTTTAATAGTCTTATTTAAAATATTCTCTGCATAGCTATTCTCAGACAAAGTTATTTGCTTTTAGATATGCATGAACTCCTTTTTGCACACCAGAGTGATTTTGTATTAACTTATTATGGCACAGACTTTGAATTGTGTATTTAATTTAATTTAGTTATCATATTTTTCAATGCCTGTTGTATGTACTAGAACTATTGTAGGTGCTGCATATAAAAAAAGTGAATAACATATGTGTTCTAATTTTAAAGAATGACATTCCTTGTATTTTCTTTCCCTAATTTTAAAAGCAACTTAAGTGTTTTTCAGAATTTTTTAAACATATAGAAATGTATAAATGAGAAAAAAATCTCCTATAAACCAACCTTAAATGTTAACTACCACTAATGTTTTAGAATCTTTCCTTCTATCATTTCACATGTATGCAAATATATGTGTACTGCCCTATATTACTTTAATGCAAGAAAAAAAATACATTAAAATTTTCTTTTGCATCCCATTACGTCTGACTTCACCCGTAACTGAGCTGGTCTGGGGTTGCCAAATGGCTCCTTTGAGGTTATAAAAGGAGCAAACCCAAGGGCTTGCTCAGTCTGGGAAAACTGAGAAGTCTTCTAATCTTGAGCCCACTGTGCCCCAACCCTCATGGACTATTCAGTGTTGGAGACTCCTTGTGGTCAGGGCTTACAGGGGACTGCTGTTCAGGCCCAGATCTCCGGGAGCCACACCCACCTGTGGGTCACATAGAACAGAGCCAGGAAGCAGAAACCTATCATTTGATGCCTCCATCTTTCAGCCTCCTGAAACTCTGTCCCTGGGTCTGGGCCTTGGACTTCCGTTACTCATAAATTATCCTTGTGTTATAAAGGTTCAGCTTGCTCTCTCGCTATGACTGAAATACCAGACATTAACTTCTTGGTGTAGCAAAAGGGCCTCCAACCTCACAGGCCTTATTGTTCTTCAGTGAGAGAGGGGAAGGGAAAATTATGTTTGTAGTCATTGCTAATGACTACTCAGCAGGAAAAAAGATAAGATGCTAGTTAATTTGTTAATTACACATGCTACTTTCTGTATTTTTCCCTACCTATATTTAACTTTACATAACATTAAACACAGTTGCATGTCCTGCTTTTTAACCTGATGCCATGTCATGAATATACCCCACAATATTAAATATTTTATAAGAAACATGATTTTCCTGCTGAATCAGAGTTCTGAAATCAACAGTTTTGAGCACGAATCTTTGTTTAAGCCTTATGATCAACTTTTAGAACATATCATAAAAGTTTCTGCTTTCCAAGAGTTCATATCTGGCTTGGAAATGAGAGTGGGGCAGAGAGACAACAAGAGAAATCATTTTCACACAGGTGTTGGGTTGGACAATGGAGACAGAATACCAGGGGCCAAGGTGGCAAAAATCAGGAAGTCATCAGTGGCAGTGACAGATTTGCAAAGGTGCATTTAGACACATCTCCTTCAGTCCTCTGACAGTCAATGGAATATATT
>PVKM010039666.1:0-13698 GCA_004027735.1 Carollia perspicillata | reverse complement strand
AATGAAATAGAATTTAAAGAAAAAATTTGTTTTGTTGAATATAAAAGTCTAGGTGTATAATTGTACATTTTTCTTTTAGCACCGTAACGATATTTCATAATGTTCTGGCTTGAATAACTTTTATTTTGAAAAATTTAATATTTCTTTTAGTTTTCATAGTGCGTTCCACCCTATCTGCTTTCGTGCTTTTGTCTTTATCGCTGGTTTCCATCAATTTGATTATTATATGCTTTTGTATTGTGTGTGTATGTTGTATGTGTGTATCCTACCTGAGTTTCAGTGAGCTTCCTGGGTCTGTGGTTTATAGTTTTATAACCATTGGAAAAAAATAGGCTACTGAAAACTTTCCGTTACCCTTTCCTTTCCTTCATTTTCTTTTGCCATCTTTAATATGTTGTTATTCCAATCTAATAAAAATTCATTTCAAGAAATGTAATTTTCATCTCTAGAAATTCATTTTGGGTATTTTGTATAATTTCCATTTCTTTTCTTACCATGTTTATGTTTTCCACTAAATTCTTGATTATCTTTCTCTTACATACACCCTTGGTACTTTCTACTTCCCTGTCTATAATATCTAGTACAATTTAATTACTCTATTTATAAACCTTGTATTTATCAATTTTTAGCACCATGAGGACAGTAACCAAGTCTGTCTTGTTCACCGAGACATCCTCAGATTATAGCATGTCTAGCACAGAGTAAATCAGAAAATACGAAGTCAACGAATTAGTAAGTAAATGGCTTTGCGAAATGGCTTATTTTCTATTTCTCAAATTCTAACTACACTCACATGGAAGCTTTAACTATCACATAAAGCTGCAAGAAAATCTGAGAAAGAAGGGCCGAGAATGGATAAATGATTCATCCTAATTATTCAAGTGAAACATTATTTTCTTAGCAGTTGGGGCATAAACTGATACTCTTCGGAAACAGGCTAACAGGAGATAGGGCTACAAAGGAAGGGCACATTTTCCTGTGCAGACATGAACTGGAATCCAGTGACAGTGCAGGGGAGAGGACAGAGGCAGAACACAGCCAAGCAGCACTTCTGGTGTCTGGAGCTTGTACTGGAAAAGAGGCTGAGGGACTTTTTACAAACAAAGGTGGATGATGCAGACTGTTTTGAAGTCAGGCAGTTTGCTTCCTATCTGTTATTCACACATAAAAGACTTGTGTAAGTGATCTGTGCACACAGCCTGTGTATGTGTGAGTGTGTGAGGAGAGAGAGAGAGAGAGAATGTGAATGAAAATAGTACAAATCAATAGAAGGAACTGAGTTTCACATCTAGCAAGTGCAGGTGGGAGTAGAAATTACACAGGTGGGAGAGCAAGACAGTTCATAAACTAAACTAGTTGAGTGATGACTTGGGGCCCAAGATACCAAGAATATACGCTCTTTCTGCCTTCCTAGGAGTTCTCAGAAATATTGGGAAGTCATAAAGCTTTCTACTAAGACAAAAGTGGGTGTTTGTGCCAATCTTACCTAGATCTTAAGAGACCTGGTAACTCCAGGCAGCTCCTGAGTCACATATAATAATAGTTGTTATTAATTGGGAACTTACTACATACCAGCTTTATAAATGCATTATCTTTTAATATTTTAACCCCCCCTGCCCTGAGGAAGATGCTGTTAAAATGCAATGTTAATGATGAAGGGATATAGCTTAGGGAGACCTATCACTTACTCAGGTCCCACGACTTGATAGAAGGAAATATAGTGAATCAAGGTCAGGTAGTGGAAGGAGTAGAAAAAAGAAGGTAAAATGCAAAATTATAATTTCTTTCTTAGAGGCAAGACCCACTAAGGGGAACTATTTGACACGCCATTTTTAAAAACCTTTTTAGATATATTCACAGAAGAGTCCCAAAGTTGCTGTCATGTCATTGCGCCTGCCGGGCCGCAGTGCACCTGTCTCAGTCAGGCTGACGGTGTGGGGCTAAGAGAACAGGTGCTGGAGTTGGAGAGTCTTTGGTTTGATTCTTGGCTCTGACACTTAGAGGTGTGTAACCTTGTCCTGGCTGTTTAACTTCTGAGCCTCAGGCTTCTTATCTGTAAAACAGAGGACACTGTGACAACATTGACCCTTCTGGTGAAGATTAAGCAAGATGATGAGTGTAAAGAGCTTAGTATTGTGCCCAGCACCTGGTCAGCATTTAATATCTCATGGTTGTTGTCTCCCTATGCTACATCCCTACTTGACTGAGGGACAAAAAAGGTCGGTAAGGGAACAGTACTTAGTCAGGACTTGAATGAGTCAGACATCTTTGTAGACACTTAGTTACATTACTTTATTTGATATTCCCAGAAGCTCTGTGCTACGCTCCCTATAAACCACATTGTGTAGGGAAGAAAACTTGAGATTAAAAGAGGTAAAGTAACATGTCCAAAATGACCCATCCATGTGAGGTTGATTATTAGCCCAATTTTCAGATGAGAAAACTAAGGCCGAGAGAAGTGAAATGGATTTATGTTGCAGTTAATTCATACACTCATTCAACAAAGATGCGTTGAGTATGTTTGTGCCAGAAGTCCCCTAACTTCAAAGCTAATCCTGTCCCTTGTTTGCCAGTTCCTCTAGGCTGTGTTTGTGTTTGAGTGCAGGCAAGTCTGAGCATTTTTGGAAGACTAGCAGGAGGCTGAAAAAAGTTTGCATGAGATATTTTACATGAGGGCTTTGTGTCTGAAGGTGAAGGTGGTTCAAACATGCCTTCTTGGGAGACATGCTTAAGGGGACCATATGCTGTCTGCTTACAAGTGTAGCCCAGGTTGAATCCTGAGGGAAAGACCACCCGTGGCAATGCAGGTACTTCAGTTCCCACTTGACAAAGCACAACCCAGGGTTGAGGAGAGAACCTATTTGCTATACCTGTATATGGAGTATAGGAAAATTTCGATGTAAAGATGACTAAAGAGAGTACAGACTATACCTACTTTAACAGAATTTTTCTGGAGGATATTGGCAACTATGCCATTGATGCTGTATTACACATCAGGGCTTTTTGTGCACAGTGAGCTTTGACAGGAGAGGGCAAAAACTTGGTGAGTCTGGAGGAAATCTTGTTTACCAGCTAGCTCCAGGCAGAATGCCCAAGTGTGCAAGAGGGTAGCTGGATGGGTGTAACAGCCATCATGGTTGATGCCCTAATAGCATTTCCACCTCTTCCTAATGTGACTTGGAGATTTGTCCTCAGCTCTAGTGATGGCCTTAATTGACCTAAAAGTGTTTCCATCCCTCTTGTCAATGATTGGTTCAGAAAAGGACATGTGCCTTAATGAGATGCAAGGAAAAGTACACTGAGACTTCTGGGAAAGTTTTCTTCAGAGACTCTCGTGGGAAACTGGTCTTTATTCTCAAGTTTCCCCTTTATTTATAAATGAGAAACCTCTAGTCCCAGCTTGTTACTGACTTATAACTGCAAGGAGAGCCAGCGTTAAGATGAAGCTGTACGTGGCAGTGGAGAAATAGAAAGCATACAGGTCTTAGAAGATGTGGTCGAAATGTTAGACGAACCAGTTTTAAACCTGCTCTACTTCTCCTTTTGTGAAAAAAAATTTTTTTTGTTGTGCAAGCTGATTTGAGTTGACTTTTTAATTCAGCTGAAAATATCCTGATTTGGATCATGAAATCTGACAACGATTTCCAACTTTGTTTTTTCAATTTAGGTATTAGCCAGCTTGTGGTCAACCCAATGACTAAAAGTGAGAAAAATAGTTAAAATATTTCCAGTAAAGGAGTTGAGCTTGGAATTTATTAAAGAAGTCTCATTTTCAGATGGAAGTAAAAGGGAAAATTATGCTTAGAATTAAGACTGGAGACCGAGGGGATGACAACTGATTAAGTTAATGCCTTGGTGAATTTTGAGACTTGGTTAGTCACTGAGAATGAGGAATGAGGTTTGGAGGATTTTAGGGAGATCATAAATGTTTTAATAGCTGGCATTTAGAATGGGAAAGAAATCAATGAAAGATAGGTATTGAGAAGCACCAAGGGCCTGACTCAGCTGAGGTTGGAGATCATAAATTTGTAACGTAGCCAATCAGTCTCTTTGTGGAGTTCTGTCCAGCAGGGCTGTACACGTGAGAAGCAGAAGCTGGGGGAGAGGAAAAGGACAGTGGTCTCCACAGTTGGGACCTGGAAGAGAAGGTGCAGTGGCAGGACTGGGGCCAGGAGAAATGAAGGTTGTAAAAATAAAGAAGCATCACCTTTTAAAAAATAACTGACATTCTTTGGCATTTTTAACTTTCTTTTTTTTAATGGTTTACTATTTTTTAATTTTAGTTGTTGTTTGAGTACAATTTTCTGTCTTTTACTCCCATCCCAGTCCACGCCCCCTAGTGCTCCCCTCCTCCCTCCCATTTCCACCCCCCTTAGTTTTTGTCCATGTGTCCTTTATACTTGTTCCTGTGACTCCTTCCCCTTTTCCCCTGAAATTCCCTCCTCTCTCCCCTCTGGTTACTTTCAGCCTGTTTTCTATTTCAATAGCATTGAAAAATGTAATCTCATTTTGTTGTTGCAATGATATTGGGAGGCAAGTTATTAATTTAAATTTACTGAAGAAGATTTGGAGACTTGGATGTCAAATGCAGTCATTCATCTTACCCATTTTAAAAAAATTCTGCTTAAAAAATCTATTGCATGCCAGGTTCTGCTTTGGGCACTAAAAATTCAGAAATGCCCTTAAAGTGCTCACTTTTTGTTGGAAAGGCAGACAACGTAGTAAAAAAGATACAATACAGAAGAAGCCATGACTGGGTCTATGAAAACAGAAAGAAGGTTCCCTTACCCAGGTTATGGAGTGAGAAATGCTTTCCTGGGGTGGGTAACAAGTAAGTGAGGTTTGAATGAAGAATGTGAGTTGGCTAGGTAAAGGAAAGGGTGGGGAAAATTAGAGGAAATTCAATTAGAGGAAACAGCAGGTACGAAGGTATAGACTTGTAAGAGAGAAGGATGCATTCTGGGAACCCTAGCAGCCCTGCGTAACTGAAGAGAAAGCTTTGGGAGTCAAGTCTGGAAATGCAGGTAGAAGCTAGATCACAGTCATACCGAGGAGTTTGGATTTTATCCTAAAGACACCTTGGGTCCTCTGAAGGACTTTAGGAAGAGTGTGATCATATTTGATAACAGTGTAAAAGATGAAATGTAGGTGTTATGGATGAGATAGAAAAATCAATTATGAGCTAATTGTGTCTGGGAAAAAAAATAAATGGTGTTTAGAAGACCAGAAGACTTGAGAGCCATTAAAAACAACTGACTAAATATGATTAGATGTAGATGGTAAGAGAGGGAGGAGTCTAGCACGACTCTGGAGTTATTAGGTGAAGTATAGTGCTTACAAGTCAAGAGGAATTAGGGGGCTGATAATTAATCTGCATGCTCTCTCCATGACACCACACTCGATATCTTAAAGGCATAGTTGTGTGGTTCTCTCCAAAAAAGCTGTACTGATATAATTAAAAATGAAGGAAGAACCAACTTTTATAAAGCCTGATATTATAAATGATGATATATTGTTGTCTTTAACCCATCTGATCATGTGGGACCTTCAGTCCCTGAAAAGTTATCTTGAGGCTTCTGGTAATACCTCTCGCAACAGCCTGTCAGCAGTAATACAACAGAGACCTTGTGTTCTTGCCTCCGTCCGCATCCTTGTGTCTCTTACCCTCTAATCCAATTGAAGGGGCTTTAGCAGGACCCTACTGAACATAAGGATGCCATTGGCTGTCTCCAGGGTGCTTCTCTGGGCTTACTGAGAGCCACGTCCTTCGCAGGTGGTGGGAGGTCGGGTCTGCATGAAGACAGCTAGGTTCTCTGCTCTGTCTCACTTTGTCATCTGGCTCCTGAGCAGCAACAGTGCAAGCGACGCCCCAGCCCTTCAGCTTCTAGTCCTAAGCTCTCTTTTTCATCATGCTTAAAACGGGACCCGAGGGCTGCATGGGGGAACATCTCCCTTTCCTGTTCTACCCTAACTCTCCGAATTACACTGCAACCCCAAAGAGCCTCTGAGCATATCAGCCCGTGTCATGCAAAGCGATCCGAGAACAGTCTTTAAGTCTCCACTAGTTTAAAAAAGGTACAGATTGTGTTTGGCTTTGCTGAGACATCTTGGTATACATCGCTTTCCTTTCTTTAAGTCTCCAGCTACCACCTTCATGTTTCTCCCCATCCACACTCTTCCACTTGTGTCTTCTCCTTTAGAATGTGCTTTTGTACTGCGTGCTGTTATTCCCTGAGGGGACATGCCTTCTCCACTGGGGATTCCTAGGGACGGGGAGTCTGTCCTTTGTAGCCGTCTCTTCCAAAGCCTCTCAGAATTATTCTGTAAAGATATTCTTTCTACCTTTTGCTTCATGGGCATCTGGTAAGAAACCATCGCTGGTTTCCTGACATACTGCTGTTTCTTCATTCTCCGTAGTATTGCTGTATCATTATCAGTATGTCCCACTCACGTGTAGTCTGTAGAGGATTCATGCTATAAGGAACTCCAGAGAGAGTACCCTGTTAACCCCTCCTCTTTATCCTCTCTCAGTTGGGGCCAGAACCAGGATTGGTTTGGACTTTTTGACCCACCTCCCATACCCGTGTGCTTCTAATACCTGAGAACATGGTCATGTGAATTAAGCTGGATCCTTATAATAGCACGGTATGTGAGGAGGCTCTCTTTGTGTTTGTAAGCACAAGTACTAAAGATATATGCATTCACTTTTTGCTTTAGGTTTTTACTTTTATTATTTTGAAATTATTTCAAACTTGAAGTTTCAAGAATCCAAAGAATTTTTACTTACCATTCACTGAGTCTCCATTGTTAAGATTTTATTGCCTTTACTTCTCTCCCTCTCCATATTTTCTGACCTATGAGAAGAGATTGCAGACATGAAGTTCTTGTCCATAAGTGCATCGTAATGCATCTCCTAAATATCTAACTCACTCATTTTATTAATTTTAAAATTTTCCTTCCCTTGGCACTTTTTGCAAGAATGAGTAAATATACATACATTTTCCATTTTGCCTTCTGTCTTACACAAAAGTTGGCATACTAGAGAAACTCTTTTTCATTTTGTTTCACCTAACATCTTGGAAATTGGTCCGTATGAGTTCGTAGGGATCTTCCTCATTCTTTGTATACTCCTGTGGTACTCCATCGTGTTAATGTACTAGAGATTATGCAATTACTTTCCTGTGTGTTGGGGGGGATTCAGGTTGTTCGTGATATTTTTAACTACATATAGTGCCGTAATGCATGTACTCAGTGCATATGCATTATGCATGTGTTGCTGTAGGGATATCTTTGGAATGTTTTCCATAAGTAAACTTTCTATATCAAATGTCACATACATAGTTTTCTTAAATGTTATCAAATGGTGCCTCACCAGAGTAGTATACATTTTTTATTCCCACCAGCAATGTATTAGAGTCCTTGTTTTCCCAACTCTTTTTCTGTAGTTTGACATATGAAAGACTAAATATAAAATCTATTGTTTACAGTTTTCTCACTTCCTGAAAATGCTGCTTCATTATTCACTTGCTCTATTTATTACTTCTGGGAATTCTATTGCAAATATAATTCTCCTGGCCTTGTATATCACTTACTCTTCTCCTGCCCTGAACTTTCTTTCCAGACCCTCCTCAATTTTCTCCAAACCTTATTCTCCCACATCTCTTCAACCTCTATTTTTGTTTTCTACCTCTGTAAGCCTCTAAGTTTTAAAGCTTACTTCTCAATATGAATCTTACTTATATTTTATTCTGCCTACATACAGGGGGAAAAGCAAGCAAGGTAGGCAACATGTAGAAAAAGGACATTCTTAAGTTACAATAAATTATATTCTTGCTAAGTGTAAGACTCAAAACTTTTCAAAAGTCAAAAATTCAACCTAGGACTTCCAGGTAGCTGAAGATAATGACAACCACCTATCTACCAATTTCTCAATATTTCCTCAAAAAAAAAAAAACCCAATACAAAACAAGGAGAGGAAATACAGGGTCAGCACAAATAATGCCCCCTTTTTATTATAAAATCTTTTATTACAAAATCATAAGCATATAGTTCTATAACATAACAGTATCTCACTCAACCACACCATATGACATTTTAGGTGAAGTGTTCAAATTAAAACTATAACTTATTATACCCATATTATTACCCTACCAACCACACTCAAGCAGGTCTTACTACTGCTGGACCTTGTATATCTGCAAAAGGCCACTCAGCTCAACTTAATTTAAGGAAAGACAATGCTGATATTCAAAGTAACAGAAAAGAGAAATAAAGCAATAAATTAGAATGATAAAATATATAATTATATTATTGCATTATATCCCATAGAAAAAATAAATATCCATGAATCCACACCTACATAAATAACTAATTGAAAAGATAAGTGTGGGAGAGGTGTAGCAATTCCTTACTGAGGAATTCTGATTGGTATATGTGAGCAATGATGGAAACAGATGATCACCACTAAGCAAACACTATAGTAATACCTGTTGCAGGTGAGAACCACCCATGGGTATTTAGAAAGTTAGTAGGCAAACCCCCCACATATCACCGAAAGTGCTATGCTGATGGAGGAGGACATTCTTGAATCTGGGCATCTTGTAAACCACTCTAAATCTTAGCTCTGTTTTTGCAATGCAGGGATGTAAACAATCTTATGTCTTTAAAGCTATCTAAAACAAAACAAAACAAAAAAACAAAATAAGAATCAAAATTTTTGAGCTGATGGAATAGAAAAAGTACCATAATATTCCAAACTGAATTAAATTCCCTCAAATAAACACATGTGAAGTAACAGTTCGAATAAATTCAAAATTAATAACCTAAGTGGATAATGAATAAAAAAATGAAAGGATTGATTGGGCTCACTAAAGAAGGTAATAAAAATGTCATATGGCTAAATTATAAATGCCCAGGAGAAAATTGGTATAAATTAAAATTGAACAAGAGGTATTGAATAAAGCCAGCAAAAATAGCAAACAGAATAAAAATGAGATAAAGAAGTAAAATGTATCAGAAAGAAAGTGGTTTAAATGCAAGTTGGGCAAAAGAGATCAAACATTTGTATACTTGGAATCCATAAAGCTGAAAGAAAAGCAAAATAATAAAACAATGAGACTACAAATCGAAGAAACTTTCCAGAAATAATAGACTTGCATCTGCATATTGTAAGTACCTATAAGAAACCTTAGAAAATTCATTATGAACAATCAAATCTAAGATATATCCTAGTAAAGCCATTGAACTTTAAAGACTCAGACAAATTTTCAGGGCCCCCCCAAAAAAGATTAAGTAAGGAGCTTATGAATTCATTTCATAAGTGGGAAAATGGACACTCAGAGACTTCCCTTCTCCAAGTTCATGCAGACAGTTAGCAGTGAAGCCATTTGGGATCCATCTTCACAGTGCTTCTCTCTGATTTTATGAAAAATTGAGAAACTGTGATTTTAAATTAAACTCGTAACCTGAGGTTCATGTCATCTAAGCATGTTGTGACAGATATACACATATATATAAAACTACATTTTTTTGGACCAGTGCATTTCCTGATATTTGAAGCTTCTTTTTTGTGAATCGGTTGAAAAAGAAATGAACTGTTAATTTATCTTCAAGCCTCAAAAATGTCATTGGAGAAAAACCTTATTAAAAATCCATCAACTTGACAGGAGGATATTTTATTTCTGAAAGCTCACTTGTCTGTGCTGGATGAACTTAGAGGATAGACACACTGAAAATATTTAAAGTTTGCATTTTCTTTCCAAAGATGGCAAGTTTCCTCTGATTCGGTTTGGTTATATCTTCTACGATAGGCTGATTGACATGCCTACTTATAAGTAAGAATTTTTATAGTTTTTCATTTTCTGAGGGAAATTAGACCTGTTCCTCAGAGTGTGGGAATGTGCAAACATTTCCATCAACCTCTCATATGGTTAGGAAATCCAACTAGAATAAGGATCCTGCAAATTTAATCCTCTCTAATGGGATGGAGAACCTTTGACCTTGTGCAAATGCTGTTTTGCAATAGAACTGACCTCTTCCCTACACCACTCACTAGCTAGGTGTGTGACCTTGGGTGAGCTTGAGGCTCTTAGGGCCTCTGTTTTCTGTTTTCAGAAACTGAGTCAGCTCTGAGTCTCTTCCAGCTGCAGGATATTAAGTCCCTTGCCTTTCTGTGGTGTCACCTGACTGTGAACCCAGAGTAAATGGTCTAGCTTGTCTTGTTAGGAACTGCATAGTTGTTATAAAGAATAAATAAGAGAATGGATATAAGAGCCCTTTGAAAAGCAAACATCATGTAACAGATGGTAGGTATAATTGTTACTTAAGGACCTAGACTATTTTTCATTTTGTTTCGAAGTAGCTAGCTGTTTCAGTAATAGACTCTTTTCTAAGAAGACTTGATATGAGATGTAATTTTCTTCTCTTTTAGAAGGAAAAGTGGTTGTATTCTAACTGGTCTATAAAACTCTAAACTTTTATTTAAAAATGATTCAGATTATATAATGCACACAAATGAATACCCCCTTCAGCCCTGGCTGGTGCAGCTCAGTGGGTTGAGCACAGGCCTGTGAAGCAAAGGGTCGCCGGTTCAATTCCCAGTCAGGGTACATGCCTGGGTTGCGGGCCAGGTCCCTGGTAGGGGACACAGGAGAGGCAACCACACATTGATGTTTCTCTCCCTCTCTTTCTCCTTCACGTCCCCTCTCTCTAAAAATAAATAAATAAAATATTTAAAAAAATGAATATCCCCTTCTACCTATGAGGAGCAGTATGTTCACTTCTGCCAGTGGTATGGAAATTCAACAAGGCCGCATCAGAGACACTATTCCTAAGTTTTATAAGATACGATTATTGTTAAGTGAAAGATAACTTCTCTCTGCTTGGAAAAAATGATGACCATTTTCAGTTATGGTAGTCTTAAATAATTTAAGTTGATACAGTGTTTTCTCTATATGTAATCTTAGAAGCCTAAAATGTGTCCATGAATTAGATGACAGCAACAGAGAATACAGCAGTATCTACATTACATATCTAGTTACAAATTATCAGTTGAATAACCTGTGTGTTGCTTTCTTCTGCCTTACAGGATTATCGATCAGTTTTCAATGGTTGCTAAACAGAATCAAATTAAACAAAACCAACATTTCATCTATTTGCATATGTGCTATCCAGTGCAAAAAGATAACTCTGAACTTTATACTTTCTAATGAGAGAAAGAAGATTGGCATGTGTGTTATTTTAGCCAGTATTTTAATTGTAGCTTGTTTCCTTTATTCTCCAATTTTGTTTTTACTATTATTATTATTTTATACATTCCATGTTTTTATTTATTGATATGTTTATGATATTTTTGCTCACCATTTCTTTTTCTATTTCAGTTCTTCTTTTGGAGTTAAATAATTTTATTTTTTCTGAAATCTATATTTAATAATTTTTTAAAAGTAAAAATTCATTATTGTTAAACATTTTTAAAGCTTTTGCTTATCTGGAAAAATCTTAATTTTGTTATTATTTATTACCTGTCAATGTAGTTATAGAATTTGTGCTTAATAATAATTTTCTCTCAATATTTTGAAGGTAGCATTTTTCATCATTCAGAAGATCTTATCTAATATCCTCCTATATTTTATTGCTATCACTATAATTATGCCTTTTTTGTAGGTCAGTTCTCTTTACCTCTGCTGGCTATGATGCTATTTTCTGTCCTTGGTGTTCTGCATTTTCAGTGTGATGTAGCTAAATATTGATTTCTTGTTATTTACTTTGCTTTAGATTTGCAAATTTTATCAGAAGTTTCATGTTTCAACAAATTTTAAAAATTTTTCAGGGAAAGATTCCTCTTGACATACTCTGTCTGACTGCATTCTCTCTTTTAGGAATGCTAACTAGCGGCCAGTAGTCTGTCTCATCCTGTGCATTATTGTCTCTGATGTTTCATGTAGCTGTTTCTCTCTGGTACATTCTAGGCAGCTACTTCAGCTGTGTGTAAACTGGATAATCAATCCAAGTGTGGCCTGCAGACAAGAAGTGGTTCAAGAATTGTTTGTCAATGAGATAAATGCAGAAAACAAGAGTATGCAATTAGAAAGCTTCGTAGCCATTTGACATTGTATAACATTATTACTGTTGTTATTCTAAGTAAAAGTATCATCCTGAAATAGTTTGCAGAATTAAAAAGTGCTGCTTTACTACCTTTTGAAGTCCCTAGCTGCTTATACATTTACATTTTTCTTGAAGTGTCATTGCAATTATCTTCTTCAGGGAAGAGATTTAGGTATTGGATCTTCATTGTATTTATATCTGGTATTTTCTCTATTTTTAACTCTCCCTTGTCATTGCACTTTGCTTAATTTTCTCATTTCTCTTGTCCTGTTTTTAATAATGTCTGCTCAACCTTCTCTTGTTTGTAATGTGATATTCATCTTGATAATGGTTTTTAGTTTCCCCTCCCACATTATTTGTTTTTTTTTAGAAGAATTTGTTTGTTTATTTTAGAGAGAGGGGAAGAAATGGAGAAAGAAAAGGAGAGAACCATCAATTTGTGAGAGAAACATTTATTGGTTGCCTCTTGTACTCCTTCTCACTTGGGACCTGGCCCACAACTCAGATATGAGCCCTGACTGGGAATTGAACACGTGACCTTTTGGTTCAAAGGCCAGTGCTCAATCCACTGAGCCACACCAGTGTCCTCCCACATTATATCTGACTTCAGCATGTGTTTTTTCTCTTGTTTTTGTCTTTATCACTTATTTCCATAAGAGTTATGCATCTTTTGAGCTATTTTCAAGGAGGTAATTATTTCAATACTTTTAATTCAGTTGCTTTGTTGACTTTCATTTTCTTTATGGCAGTATTCTTTATCATAACTTTTCTTCTACTATTCACTTTTTATTCTTTACCTCCAACATTAAAAAAAGTTGTGACAAGCTGATGTAACTCTAGTTCTGTTTTTTTGTTCCACTTACTACCCATCTTTGAATGAGGTGAATTTTTCCTGTATTACGTATTTATAGGAGGTTCATGTGGGGAAAGAACCAAAGTTATGTTTTGAGCTGGCCATCAGAGGTCTTCTTTGTGACTTCTGGCCAAGATGGAGGCATAGGCGGAAATACTGTGCCTCCTCACACAACCAAAATTAAGGACAACAAAGATTTAGAAACAAAAACACAACCAGAACAGACAGAAAATTGAACTGTACAGAAGTCCAACAACCATTCATCCAGACTGGTAAGAGGGGTGGAGTCGGTGGCCGGTGGAGAAGGGGTCACAGCAGGAAAAAGTGGTGGCTGGCAGACCCGGGTGCACAGGCGATGCTGGGCTAGCAGACCCCAGGTGCAGGGAAGAAACGAGCAGACCCAGTGAGGCGTGCAGGTCCACTGGCTGACTATGGTCACACATTCGTACACAGATAAACCAGGCAAAAACGGGCAGTGACACAGATCGTGCAACCCAGGGCCCCAGCTATAGGAAATAAAGCCTAAAAGCACCGATTGAAAACACTGGAGGGGACTGAGGTGCTGGGAGAGACTCCCAGTTTCATAGGAGAGTTTGTTGGAGAGACCCACAGGGTCCTAGAGCATACATAAGCCCACCCACCCAGGAACCAGCACCAGAAGGGAACAACTTGCTTGGGGGAAGCAGTGGAAGGGACTGAAATATGAGTGGAGCAAGTGCCATTATTCCCTCTCTGACCCTGCC
>PVKM010039665.1:0-13693 GCA_004027735.1 Carollia perspicillata | reverse complement strand
GGTTGGAGCCAGCGGCCCCTCCTCCTGTTCCTTCCACACACGCTTTGCTCTTGGTTTGGAGATTCCTGGGGCGGGCTTGGTGAAATGGGAATCCTACCCAAGTGAGTCGGCGAAATAACCCCACTTGACTCTCCACCCTGGAGTTTGTGTAGACATCACTGTTGTATTTTGATTGAAAATAAACAGAAGCTGCCCTGGCTGGTGTAGCTCAGTGGACTGAGTATGGGCCTGTGAACCAAAGGGTTGCCGGTTCAATCCCCAGTCAGGGCATGTGCCTGGGTTGTGGGCCAGGTCCCCAGTTGGGGGCATATGAGGGGCAACCACCATTGATGTTTCTCTCCCTTCTCTTTCTCCTTCCCTTCCCCTCTCTCTAAAAAGTAAATAAAGTCTTTAAAAAAAGAAAATAAACAAAAGCCTTGGATGCGACATCAGGACAATAGCTTGGAAGGGCGCCAGTTGCATATGGGGAGTGAATTAAGTGACTGGAAATAGGCTGAGTGCCGGGCAAATCCCCAGAAGCCAGGTGGCGGCACAGTCCACTCTCCGAACCCTCCCCCCCACACGGAGCCACAAAGTGGCGAAGCAGGTTGCTCCACCCTGGCAATTACCTAAGGCTCCACACCACACAATTTACAGGTGTCTTTTACGGGGAGTCAAAGGAGCTCTACCTAATACATGAAAACAAACACAGGGAGGCTGCCAACTTGAGGAGACAAAGAAACATGGCCCAAATGAAAGAACAGAACAAAACCCCAGAAAAAGAACTAAACAAAAAGGAGATAGTCAACCTATCAGATGCAGAGTTCAAAACACTGGTGATCAGGATGCTCAAAGAACTCACTGAATACAGCAATGACGCAGAGGAAGAAATGAAGGCTACACTGAGTAAAATAAAGAAAAATCTACGGGGAACCAATAGTGAAGAGAAGGGAACCAGGATCCAAATCAACAATTTGGATCATAAGGAAGAAATAAACATTCAACCACAACAGAAAGAAGAAATAAGAATTCAAAAATAAAATGAGGAGAGGCTTAGGAACCTCCAGGACATCTCCAAATGTACCTTATCTGAGCCATAGGTGTACCAGAAGAAGAGGAACAGCAAGAAATTGAAAACTTATTTGAAAAAATAATGAAAGGAAACTTCCCTAATTTGGTGAAGGAAATAGACATTCAAGCCCAGGAAGCACAGAGAGTCCCAAACGAGATGGACCCAAAGAGAGCCACACCAAGGCACATCATAATTAAAATGCCAAAAGTTAAAGATAAGGAGAGAATCTTAAAAGCAGCCAGAGAAAAGGAGACAGTTACCTACAAAGGAGTGCCCACAAGACTGTCATCTGATTTCTCAAAAGAAACCTTGTAGGCAAGAAGGAGCTGGAAAGAAGTATTCAAAGTGATGAAAAGCAAGGACCCACAACCAAGATTACTCTATCCAGCCAAGCTATCATTTAGAATGGAAGGGCAGATAAAGTGCTTCCCAGACAAGGTAAAGAAGTTCATCATCATCAAGCCATTATTGCATGAAATGTTAAAGGGACTTATATAAGAAAAAGAAGATCAAAACTATGAACATTAAAAAGGCAACAAATTCACAACTATCAACAACTGAAGAGCTGTTTTGGAAAAAACTAAGCAAAGAACAAGAACAGAATCATAGTTATGGAGATCATTTGGAGAGTAATCAGCTGGGAGGGGGAAGGAAGAGAAGGGGGAAAAGGTGCAGGGATTAAAAGAATAACTGGTAGGTACAAGATAGACAGGGGAGGTTAGGAATAGTATAGGACATGGAGAAGCCAAAAGACTCATATGCACAACCCACAGATAAGAACGAAGAGGGGGACTGCTGGAGGGAAGGCAGGTACTGGGCAGAGTGGGGCAAAGAGGAAAAATTGGGACAACTGTAGTAACAAAATAAAATATACTTTAAAAAAGAGCAGGACACTAAATTCTTAATTATCTACAAAACAACAATGACAAACCCCCCAAAGCCTTAGGTGTATATAGACTTTCAGACAGATTTAAATAAGAGAATTGGCACATAACAGACTTTGTGGCCCAGAGCCTGCCACCAGCTGATGGCCCCTTTGTAGGAGCCTTTCTCAGGCTCCTGTCTCCCTTGGAACAAGGTCTGAGGTCACCAGTAAAGTGCAGGGACCAGCCTTTGAACTGGATAGAATGCGAGGCTCACTTAACCTGGGACATTTAGCACTGGCCGGTGGATTTTCGGGGTCCCTTGAGTTCTGCATCTGCTGCAGCCCCTGTCAGTGCCGTGTTTTCTCTCCTCCTCAAGGGGCCTCTGGTGAGCAGAGCTGAGGCACGGCATGCCCCTTCAGTGGACAGGCATGGCGAGGTGCTGCCCCCTCCATTACAAAACTGTCCTACATGAAAGCAGACCCTTGAGTCAGTTTGCAAGAGGAAGGAAGCTGGCTGCAGTAGTCTGACTGTATTAGGATGAGAGAGGTACAAAGTGCCATGCTGCCCCTGGACCCTAAGAGCGCTGCCCAAACCGGGCGGGATCTGGACAATGACTTCGTGTGAATACATTTCAACCACTGAGGTGTCTCCCTGTTCACCTTATCTAGAGCTGAGCTGGGTCCCAGGCCAGATGCTGTGAGTCGGGGATAATTCCCACGGAAGGGGTAGACGGGTCATTTGTCCCCTGCCATGCACCAGACATGGTAGCCTTCCCAGACGGGCTCCCAGAGCTGATGCTGGGAGGCCACTCAGCCTTGGAACCCCACGCCTAACCCCCAGGTCCTCGCCACCCTGTAGGAGATCAGAAGAGAAACACTGTCCTCTCCCATCCTGCACCCCTCTGACTCGAGGTCCTTCTTAACCTCTCTTCTCAAAAGTGGCTGTGTGGTGGGGTAATTGCCCGGGAGTCTCCTTTTACACTGGAGCCGAGACCGGAATGCTGGAAAGGGTGGCTGTCTGTAAGGCTTTGTGCTCTCACAGAGACGTTCTGTGAGGGAGTGGGGCCCTGCCTGACCCTTCTATTGAACTGGTGGGTTGGGTGACCCCGCTTCCTGTCCCAGACCTCTGACACTGGAGGAGCCCTGAGGGACTGAGGCGCACTTGTGTCACCGTCAAGCACCTCCATCTCCTTCTGAACCAGCGGCCGCAGTGTGGCTCTTTCACACAATTAAACACAGTGGACAAGGACCTTAAAGAAACGGTCAGCACAAAGTGCAAAATCGCCCTGTCCTTGAATGAGAATAGGGCCGCAGGCAGGATGAAACGGCACAAACGCGCAGAGCCCGTTGCCACGGAAGGCATCGCACAGCAAACTGAAAATCTCGTGCCTTGACCCCAGGTGGGCGATGTTTTTCATTATATTCCATTTTCTAAAGAGTGGCCAGTGACCATTTAAGATGTGAGTGCCTGCCCTGGCTGGTGTAGCTCTGTGGATTGAGCACGGGCCTGTGAAGCCAAAGGTTGCTGGTTCAATTCCCAGTCGAGGCACATGCCTGGGTTGCAGGCCAGGTCCCCAGTAGGGGACACGTGAGAGGCAACCACACACTGATGTTTCCCTCCCTCTCTTTCTCCTTCCCGTCCCCTCTCTCTAAAAATAAATAAATAAGTAAAATATTTTTTTAAAAAAGATGTGAGTGCCTTTTAGTAGTCCATTTGTGTGAACATACCTTTGTGCAGTTTCCAACAGACTCTGCATAGAGTCACCCCATTTTTCAAACCTAAAATGGGGCACTTGGTCTAAGGTACAATATTAGAATTAGTTCTGCCCCAGAAAGTTCACAAGCGTTGGCTTCCCCAGCCCGGCTGCAGGGTAAGGATTGCAGCGGTCGGCAGGCTGGGGCTCTGCACCCCGCACGGCCTGCAACTGCTCGGAGATTCTGGAGCCAGCCTATGTGCAAGCCAGAAAGAACTTTGCCAGACTAGTCGGATGCTAAGTGATGCTCTGGGAAGTCATCCCGCTGTTCTCCTCATGCCACATTTGTTCGCCACGTGTTCTCTGAGCTCCTTCCATGAGAACCACCGAGCCAGGCCCTGGGGGCAGGACGGCCGTGAGTGGCGGGCATGGAGGGTGCTTCACGGGTGCTGGTAGGCTGCTGTGAGGCCCGGCCCAGGCTAAGAGCCTCCCTGAAGGGTGACACCTTGGCCAGGAAGTGAGTGGGATTAGACTGGCAAACAGATACGGGAAAAGCATGGCAGAGTGAACAGCTTGTGCAAGTGGGGCCTTGGCCATGTAAGAAAGTTGAAGATGGTGAGGGAAGCCTTCACCTGGGAGAAGAGTAGGTGAGGAGGCCCCAGAAGCGTCCCTCAGAGGAACCAAATTCACATTAACAATGGTCCTCTGAGACTGCCACTCTGTCACAGAAAGTATAGGAGTGGTCAGTAATATCAGCCCTGTCTCTAGTGTGTAGGAAAGCCGTGTGCCATAGGGTGACTGGACAGAGAACAGCCCACGGCGTCCTTCCATGAGCTTAGGAATGTGAGCGTTTGCTCATGAAAGGAAGTGCTGCCTGGATGCCTCAGCCTTTCAGGGTCAAGTCCAAGAATTCCTGTAGAAATGTCCACCATCAGAGGCTGTGACATTCATCGTTTTCTTTCCTCACGAGCTGGTGAAATCTGGAAGTCGAGTCCTGGTGGGAGATGTCAAGACCCCGGGCGGATGTCTCCGGGTCACGGCAGGGGCGGGGAGCCACTCTGGCCCAGTATCTATGCTTGTCACTGACGTCGGGTCCCCACTCGTTAAAGCATTGCCAGCTCACCGTGTCCGTGCCATTTTCTGCTGCCCTGGGACGCCTCCCTACTTCAGGGAGACCCTTGCCTCCCGTGGTCTCTGTTTCAGTGACACGCTTCTCCCAGGGTCGCAGGGCTGAACTGGAGGAGAGGCAGCAGGGGTTTCACATCTGATAGTGCGGTTCTTCCTTCCTGTCGAGGGAAGAAAAAAGCAACGACACACGCTGCATGAGCTGCACCAATGCTCCTCCCAGACAAACGAGGTGTGGACTGCCTTAAATCACCTCCTCTGAAATTAAAAATACATCTCCCAAGCGCTCTTGGGGTGATTATTTCCAGTCCTATTTCTCTCCCACAAGAGAAAGCCACGGCTGAGACATCCAAGTACACAGCCGGAAACGGCATCGCGCCACCAAGCCACCCATGGGAGGCCTGGGGTGGTACCTGCCTTTCTGAGTTGAACGAGCGTCCACCATTGTTCCTTTCCTGCCCCCAAATGCTGCTGCTGCTGCTGCTGCTGCTGCTCTGTCGGCCCCGGCAGCCCCAGTAGCCCTATCTCTTGTCACTTTCTCCACAACACCAACAGAGTTGAAGGGCCAGCCAGTCGTGATGGTTGGCAGCGGCACAGATGACACAGCCAGGACCTTTGGGACCCGCCTCTGTGTTTAAGTGTGTCACCTGTTTACACTTGCTTATTTGCAAGACTGGAAAAACAGGATTTCGGGCTGATCTGTGCAGATAGCATTTTGCTTCCTCCATTGGAATTTTCAGGGTAAAAGATCTCCAGGACCCATATTTCCGGGTGGTTCATGGCCTGGGTCTTGCACCAGGCGAGGGAGACTTGACTGTTTAAGCTGTTTGCAAGGCAGCAGTGTGCTTTGCGAGTGTCTTTAGAGAGAATGTGTCCATGCCCGAGGCTGTGAATGTTGCCCTACTGCTAGCCTGGCATCGGCTCAGAACAGCCGCCTGAGCACACCCGCCTTTGTGGCCCACCTGCCGACACCCCAGCACACACGCTATGCAGTGACTTCACCTCTTCTGTCAGTCTCCAGGTTTTCCCCTAGGGTCTTGCAAAACCTTCTTGCTCCTGGTGGATGTCACCAGGGTGTGGCTTGAGGTCCTGCCAATCCACTCCCCGACTCCTCGTCCAGAACTGGCGGCCTGCAGCCTGCTAAGCCGTGCTTCCTCTCAGCACCAGGCTCAGGGACTTGGCTCAACACCCTCCTCAGTGTCCTTGTCAGGCAGGTGGTGAGGCCCCGCACATCTGAGCGCTTGGAGGCTGTGGACCCACTGCAGGGGCCAGGTTTCCTCTCCGGGCAGCGAGTCTTTGAGTAGGTGACAGGTAAGGGCCCCAGGAGCTGCCTGGACTACTTCCAGAGCATGGGTGGAGACTCACAGACCAGAGCGTGTCTGGTTTGGGTGCTGCTCGTTGACCACTGGTTGGAGGGGTCCGTCCTGCAGCTCCCGGCTCACCCCCTCTTCTCGTGTCTCTCCTTCTGCCTACAGGTCCCTCTCTGTCCCCCTCCCTCCCCCCTCCTCTCTCTCTCTCTCTGCCTTTCTCTGTGCCTCTGACACACACCACATTTGAAATATTGATGAATCACTCAGCACTCAGCTTTTTGTGCTCTGAGAAACAGAGGTTTCTGCGTATTGGAAACGAATTTTTTTCCAAGCACGTGACCAGTGACCCCTCAGGGGTCTGCTGACATGCGAGGCTGCGTGGGGCTGACCCAGACTTGCAGCACGTGGGGCGGTTTTTCCACCAAGTGATAGGTGTGTTTGTCTGCTCCCCCCCCAGATGAAATCATGCACCAGGACATCACCCCGCTCTGTGCTGCCGACATCCAGGACCAGCTGAAGAAGCGCTTTGCTTACCTGTCCGGTGAGTGTCCAGGGTAGGGGAGTGTGGGTCAGGTTCTGCACGGTGAGTGGTTGGCATCCCCTTGGCTCTGGCTCTCCGTGACCTAAGTGGTCCTATCCCACGTGGTGGGAACTGGGGACAATCCCCTCACAGCTGCCTTTCGATTTAACCGAGGGCCCAGGAGATGCTGTAGCGATGCCCGTGTAGAGGGCAGCTCAGTGCTGGCTGGCAAACAGCCGTGGGGAGAGCTGGCTGGAGGTCGGCTGGGGTCCTGGGAGGGAAGCAGCCCCACGCAGGTCTGGCTGCAGTCTCTTGGAATCCAGACCTTTCCTGTGACAGGTGACGTAGGAACAGGATGGTGTGGCAGATTGGCCTCATTCTTGCAGCATCCCGGGCCTGGGCACTTCCCTCACTGAGCAGCTCTGGCTCCTGTGGCTCCATCCTCCGGGAGGAGGCCCTGCAGTGTGGCTGACGTGGGCAAGGGCTGGCACTCGTGCTGGGGTCTGTCCTGGGTAGCCCTGTATCCCCGAGCCCATCTTGGTGCTGTCCCCTTCTCAGGTCCAGCTTCCTGCACCCTCGTGAGGTGTCCTGCTGTCCAGTCCAGCTGGCTGTGGCATGTGACCCCAGTGCCAGACAGAGCTGGTGCATCAAGGCTGCAGGGGGCATGCTGGCTGCACCTGAATCAGCCCCTTCTCAGAGCTCTTTGGGCCGCCTCTCCGTGCGGGCAAGTCTACCCACCTTGGGCGAATTCAGAAAAAGTCGAGCGCACCTTTCTTACGCTGTTAGTTAGGGAGCTTCCTGAGAATGAAGGAACTCAACCTGTGCCATCTTCTTGACTCTCTTCTTGCAGCCAGACCTTTCCCCTTGGCCAGCAGGCTGGGGCTCCCTCTTGAACCTCAAGAACCGGCCCTGCTCCCCAGGGCCTGCCTCGCCTCCCCACTGCCAGCAGCTGCTCCTCAGGCCAGCCCCATATGGTTTCAGCCGAGCTGCCCCCCGACACACAGACCCGAGGTGTAGCTCTGGGGTTTGTGTGCCTGCTGAGCACTGAAAGTATGAGCAGGAAGATGGAGCCTCTGGGATTTGTTAACAAGGGGACAGCCCATTGATTATTATGAGCGATCACCGTGAGGGCCGCTGGCCTCGTGCAGGAAGGAGAGGAAGCGGGGTATCCTTAGGGGAAATACAAATCCCCCACTAGGACGAGCCATGGCCAACGGCAACAGAACACGTAGAAAAGGAGCTGCAGTCTCTTTGCCAGCTCCATTGGCTCCACCGCATCTCCCAACCTCTTCACAGCACTGTCAATTCCCCAAACGGCTCACAGATACATGCACTGGTGACCCAGACTCATGGCCTTGACCTTCCTCCAGGTTGCAATCCCACTACCCCTCAGTATCATGTTGCCTCTTTGGTACCTGGGGAGGAGGCAGGACCCCAGGTTGCCCCCCTCCCTGCCCAGACATGTCTTCTCTCTGGTATGCAGATGCTGTCCCGGCACTCGGGAAAGGGGCCTGCAGTCATAATCAAGGTCCTAAATCGGCTGACGGTAGGATCAGCCTTGGTGGGCCTGACCTAATCAGCCGAGTCCTCACAGGGACCAAGCTCCTCCTGCAGGAGGGATTCTGAGTACGAGGTACCACTGTGACAGAGGTCTCCTACCACTGGCCTTGAAGATGTGGGGGTGGGGCACCTGGCAAGGAGTGTGCCTCTGGGGGCGGAGAGCTTCCCAGCCAACATCAACAGGAACTTGGGGACCTCAGGGTTACAACGGAGGGAGCTGAATTCTGTGAGCACCTCAATGGACCTAGAACACGAGCCTGGCCTCAGGTGGAACCCAGGCCTGGCATCGCCTGCTTTTTAGCCTGAAAGGACCTGCTGGGCCAGGCCACAGCTCTGAGCTACACGACTGTGGGCTGTCGGTTTACGTTGCCAAGTCTGTGGGCATTTATTAGAAAGTGAACAGACACCTTACGCTTCAATGTCTAAAACAAACCCAGACTATCGTGGATTTTCATGAAAGCTCATGGAAATTCTCAAGCAAAACCTAGAAGGAGTCCTCCTTCTCCCCATCCCACCTCCCATCCATCAGGATTCAGGATAAGTTCTCTGGTTGCATCCATCTCAGGGCTGGCTGGAACACTGGGGGCTTCGCTCACATGTGGTACCTTGGTCCCCTTCACGCAGGCTGCCTCTGCTTCCCTGGCAGTGTCTGGGCACCTAACCGCACAATGGGTGCAGGGCTGTTGGCTGCTTACATGGTAACTGGCTTCCAGGAGGGAATCTGAGTGCGGAGGGTGGACCCTGCAGTATGTTACAGCCCAGACTTGGGACCTATGCACATCACTTCTGCCGCAGCAGATGGGCCAGAGTGGGTCTCCAGGCCAGTGTCAGGTTCAGTGGAAGAGAAATGGACCCGTCCCTGGAGGGGGCAGTGACAGAGAGTGGCATCTGTCTCCGTCTGACACAGGCAAGCAGGCAGACTGGAGCCTGTCTCTTCTCACGTGCCCTCTGTGCTAACTCTCCCGATCGGACAATTCAAACCAAATTTGGCCCGGACCACATTCACAGCCTTCCTCTCTAAGGTCTTCCCTTCCCCTTGCCCCACCGGCTTAGAGCCGAGCTCCCCTTCCCAGATCCCTGGCCACTCCCCTGGCCGCTGTTTCTGACTCCTCGTGCACCAATCCGGTTCCCTCGTGCCACGTCAGAGGGGTCGCCCCCTTGGGAAAGCCCCCCTCTCGTTCCGTCTGCACCCTCCTCCACCTCGACTGCTAAAGGGGTGACTCCCTTCAGAACGGAATCGTCTAACGCAGGGAACCTCGGAGGAACTACCAAATGCCCGCACAGAGAGCGTTGGGAGCAGTAGCAGGACACAGCCTGACTGCAATGTCACTCAGTGTTTAAAATAAGGTCACGTCGTTTGTAAAAAACAGGAAACTGAGGTTTAGGACACCAGCTTTATGTTCAACACAGCCTCGATCAGGTAGAGAAATACACTGAAAGGGGTTTGGAAAGAGATGTGCCCAGCACTGCGGGGCCGCCCCATCGTGGGAAGATGACGAGTGATTGTTTTAACTCATCTCGCCGCCTTGTACGTTCTTAATATTTCCTTCAACGTGCATGCGTGTATTTCCTAATAAAAACACAACACTGAAGAGCACACTGTCCTTTCTGAGGGAAGTAGTCGGTGCTTGTGGAAAATCAGGCACGTTCCGCTGATGCCGCGGCACAGACGCCCGAGCTAAGTGCCGCCTCTGCTCTCTCCGCAGGCGGCCGGGGGCAGGACGGCAGCCCCGTCATCACCTTCCCGGACTACCCGGCCTTCAGCGACGTGCCGGACAAGGAGTTCCAGAATGTCATGACCTATCTCACCAGCATCCCCAGGTGAGTGTTGCTGAGCCCCCCTGTGGCTTTGCAAGGGGTCTTTGCCGGATAAGGAGCTTGTGGCCCGGGGAGTTCGGGAGCCAGCCCAGCATTACAAAGCGGAGCAGTGGAAGAGGCTGGATCAGAATCCAGTTGCTCGAGTGCTCCGGCTCCAGGGCTGGCATCCTTCCCCTCACCTGCGGGAGGTGTCCTGCTCCGGCCTGCTCCTCCTGGCATCCAGCTGAGCCCGGGCACACTTCCTCCCTCAGGGTCAGTGTCCAGTCTTTCATTCGACGAGCAAGACAATGCTGGGAAAGGGTCTGTCTTTCCCCAGGTGGGAGACCGCCCGACGGAAATGGCTGTGAGACCCTCCAGGGCTGAGGCTTTGTCCTCAGAAGTGGTGAGGAGGCCACCTCCCATTCCGGACAGGAGGCAAAACTCAGGCGAGCGTCCCTCGTGGCCTGGTTCCTAACAGGCCACAGACAGGTCCCGGTCCGCAGCCCAGTGGTTGGGGACTCCTGCTCTAGAGCCCTGTGTGCCCAGTGTTGGATGCTTAAATGGCACTGGGGACTCCCTGGGACAAACCAAACCTCGAAAGGGGCAGCACGGTGAGCATGAAATGATGAACTCAGCAATGGTTTTACGGAAGGACAAGTTCAAATGATTTAAAAAGAAAACGGGACAGCTGTGGTTGGTCTTCCGGAGGGTGAGCTTCTGCACTAGTGTCTGGAGCCTCCCCTGCAAGGACTGTCTCCCAGGGAGCGGCGGGAGGTGGTTCCACACCCAGGAGAGGCCAGAGCCCTCATCCCTCCCTCCCCCGTGGCCCCACGGCCCCAGGCCTCTCTCCAAAGCCCAGGCAGTGGCAGGAGCTCAGCAAGACTTGATGAACACCGAGTGCTAAGAGTGTACAGTCACTTCTCAGATGCCAAAGCTATTCTTGGTCTTACACCATTTAGCTACAAGCTGGGGCACCTCCTCCCTTTTACTGAACCTCTTTCCACTCATTTCCACTTTAGAAAACCCCAAGGAGCCGTTCACCTTTGCTGAACTGAAACTGGGTAGAGCCTGAGGAACTCAGGGGCCGTGAAAGCTGAGAGAGCTCAGCATGCGCATGTGTGACATGGTCTTCGCTTACAGACCGGCTCTCGAACCTTCCAGGGCCTCCTTGTTCACCAGCTCGTTCTCTCTCTGGTTGTGCTCCTCCTACCCCCATTTAGGGATCTGAAAGTCCTGGAGATGGAAACTCACCACAAGCCACCTCTGTGGTTACAGGCAGTGGTCCCCAAACCCTGGCCAAGGCAGTAGCTAGCCCTGGACTTGGTGCCTGGAGAGGGCAGTGTTGCCACAGCAACAGCTCAGCACCTGGCTGAACAAGCAGGAGTGGGGGTCCCAGGGGTGCTCTCTTTGGCCCCCACTGCCCACCTAAGATGGGTTCAGTGGAGTAAATCCTTGCTTGCCTGTGGATGGAAACTCAGGTTTTCTGGTCAGTCTTAGATGTTAAAAGGTCTAAGAATTATTTTATATTTGGAAATGTCAACACCCAACATTCTGAGCCTAACATAGAGGTGAACCTCCTTCTCCCCAGGCCACAAGCAGTCAGGATGCTGGGAAGGGGGCAGCTGGATGTCCAGTCTCGGGACCTTCCGGGCTGGTGCCGTTTCTCCCATGGGGGTCTCTGCCCTTGCTGGTCCTCAGCCCTTCTGGCCTCAGGGCTTTTGCACTTGCTGCCCCTCTGCTGGCTCTCTGGAGATGCTCCCTCTCGTACTCTGAGCCACCTCTTCAGGGAGGCCTCCATCGTGCCCATCGTCCCTTCATGCCCAGCCCCCTCACCTATCAGGCTTGTCGGTTCGTGGGGCTTGTTGGAAATGGTGGTCATTCCTCTGCAGCCGGGTTTCGGTCTCTGTCCGCCCCAGAATGTAGGTCCTGTGGGTGGAAACATGGCTCCCAGGTTAATGTTTGCTGCACAAATAAACTTCATCTGCAGGTGAAGAAAGTCACTTCCCACAGGCCAGGCCGCCGAATGTGCTGTGGGATGTCCCCTTGATTTCTTGCTCCAGCACGTTTCTCTCCCCTTCAGTTAGAATAAGTGGCTTTTGTTTCTCTCTTTTTATTTTTAGGGGTTTTCATCCCCAGTAGAAGGGAGCCTTTTCAGAGCCCTGATCTCCAAGAATGCATGCACAGTACATACATAAGATCAGAGGGCAAGAGACACGAGTTTCCCTTTGAAAGCTGAGGGATGGTTGCACATTACCTTGGCTTTATAGTGCATAGTGCTATAAAAGTGGCCCAGAGGCCAGTTTCAATATGCAAAGCCTCAACCCACGGGCTGTGTTTCCAGGGAAGATGTTGCGTGTGGGGCTTTCCTTTGTGTTTGTTTTGTTCACATGTCTTCACTATTGAGCGGGATGAAAAGCCAGGACGCCAGAGTGGTGGATCTGAACCAGTCTGACCCAATGTGGCTTTTCCGTCCAGAAATAAAACTCCTCAATAGCAAAATACAGCACCTCCATCATTTCCAAAGACAGCTGCAGTGCCCTAACTCGCAGATGAGGGGCTGACAGAGAGAAGTGAGGTGTTACGTGTGCAGCAGGCTGTCCAGGGGTCATGAAGGTCAGGCAGGTACCTGCCCCGGGTGTACAACTCCCAGTCCACCAGCCTCCAGGCACAGCACCTGAAGGCAGGTGCGATGGGGTACCATCATCGCGGAAAGAGGGAATAGTTCTTGGTTAAGGGCTAAAGAAAACGAGAGGGCAGTCTTCCACCAGTTCCCACAGCAGTTGCACTCCTAGAGAATTTGGTCTATTGAAAATGTAGGGGAGAAACACCGTGTCTACAGGTAAAGCGGGGTCCCCCGCAGCCGTGTCTTCAGGATGAGGGACCAGCTTGGGACTGGGGGAAGATAGTGACAGCTGAGAGACACGTCCAGAAGTATGTGTAGTGGCCCAGGGTGCTGCTCCCAAGTGTGGGGCAATCCCTATGTTTTCCTGTGGGAGTTTGGGGAGAGTCATCCCCCACCCCCATCATCTTCCACTTGTGGGAGGAAGGGCATGCCGCCACCTGATGGTCACAGGCAGCATTGCAGCTGGTCCCCTCAAGTGTCCATCCTAAACCGAGTGGAGTCAGGGAGTTGGGCAGGTGCTTTTTCCGAAAAGAAGGAACAACTCCTCCCCAGGACAGGTCATTGGCATGGGATCTATTCCACACTGCTGCTGAGCCAGAACAGCCTGTAAGTAGAGTGAAATTTAGAACCAGGTGTGTGCTTTTAAATGTCAGTGCAAATTAAATGGACAATTCCCTCATGAAGGCTGCTTGAAGAGACACTGAATCTTGTAGCTGTTAACCATGTGTTAATTTTGTCCTTTTTAAAAATATATTATGTGCTTATTTTAGCTCTTCTTTTGTTATTAATGCAAATGACAGGAGCCCCACCTTTAGCCATCACATTTGATTAGTAGTTACTCATCATCGTGGAACATTACCCTGACACCAGCAGGCTCCGTCCAGCTGCAGCAGACACACGTGAATACGAGGCAGTTGTTGTCCCTTGGAAGAACGACTCGCCCAGGCTGGTGTGGCTTAGCTGGTTGGGCGTCGTTCTGTAAACCGAAAGGTAGCGGGTTCGATTCCCGGTCAGGGCACCTGCCTGGGCAGCGGGTTTGGTCCTAATTGGTGCACAAGCTAGAGGCTGCCCATCGATGCTTCTCTCTCCCATCCATGTCTCTCTCCCTTCCCTTCTCTCTAAAATCAATGAGCATGTCCTCGGGCGAC
>PVKM010039664.1:0-13690 GCA_004027735.1 Carollia perspicillata | reverse complement strand
TTCTTCTTCTTTTCTCTCTCTCTCTCTCTCTCTCTCTCTCTCTCTCTCTAGCTCTGCAAGGACATTTATTAATCATGAAAAGGAAAATGAATATATAGCTTTCAGAAGTCCTTCAGCAAAAATGTGTGAGGGCTAAAAAAGCAGGTACAAATCTGAAGTGAAAAGAAACTTAGGGGACAGTTAAGCTAGAAGTTCACAGCAGATCCAGAGGAAATACTGCATTCCCACCAACGCAATTAAGGAGGCCCAACGATTTGAGCCCAGACAGCTCTTTCTTCTCAGGCTCCTGCCCTTGAAAGGGGCTTGAGGAAGCTCCTCCTTCTCCCCAGCATCGTTCTTCACCCTGTAGGTGTCGCTCCATTTTTAAGGCACCATTTCTTCAGCCTGTGAGGAAGCTGGCCAACGAGGTCTGTAAAGTCCTCAGAGTTCACCAGTTCATTTTTCCAGTTGGGCATTCACCAGCACCTGCAGCTTGTCCAGGTTGTCCTGGAATACCTTCTCGATGTACTTTGTGGGCCTTAGCCACCAGCAGTTTTGCTTTCTAGTCTTGGCCGAAGGGGCACAGATATTCATAAGGCCTCCCAGCCTCCAGGAAGGACTTTGGCTTGCCGCTCCATGTCATGCCCTACTGCTTCTTTGTGGAGTAGGCAAGGTGGGCAGGTCACCCTGCCTCAGAGGAAGCGGCCCTGTTATAGGACATGATGACCACGACGCAGTGGCCCAGCATCATGCACACCACTCATACCTCCCCTCCTTGGTCGAAGAAGTGCAGGTCTCCTGGGAGCATCAGAGCACAGTCCTGTGACGTTTGTTCCTGGCACAATGGAGGCCTGCATCACAAAGCCGCTGGCATGGCTTCCTTGAAGAGACTCCACACAGGGGCAGTGCTGAAGTCTACATTGACCTCGGCAAACCACGCTCTGGCCATCGCTTTGAAAGGCACCAGGACCCCTGTCACTACCACCTTGGCGGGCAGCGTCTCCCCACAGCCCAGATTCCGAGCAGTGTGTCTGCTGGGAACTTCGGCGCCAAGGCTGAAAGAAGTTCTCCAGGATCTTCAGCTACTCCACAGATTTAGGCTTCTAGATTAGCTTTATGCATTTATCCCACAGTATCTTTGAAGCTGACTCCTTTCCCCATCTTGCTGTCCACAGTCATGAAACAAGACATTTCAAGTGATTAAAAGCACTGAATCCTACTCCACTCCCTGTCATTGCAGTCAGAAGGAAAACTTATCGTAGCCATTCTCACTGAGGTCATTCCCAAAATGGGAAGGGTGTTTCCAAGAAGCCCATATGCTTATAGGAAACTGGGATCCTGGCTTTGCCTTCAACTTTCAGCTCCTCTTGTGGGGCCAGAAGCTTCTCTTCAACTGGGTAGCTATTAGCAGCCTGCATTCAGTACACCAAGGATAGCCAAAGCCTTCCCACACCACGGCCCCAGGGTGCAGGCCCTCCACCACCACATCACCTTGGGCACCACCCAGATGTGCTGCACCACCAATGAAAGTTTTTAAAGTCTGACTGGATTCCGAGCTAGGTGCCATATCAATAAACACTACCCACTGATCCTTTCAAAGACAGGGGTTGGCATTTACGCTTGCAGGCTCCTTAGGGCTCAGCCTGCAGCCCTAGAGACCTACCCGAGGCCCGTGGATGCCTGCAAACCAAGTATGGTCCCCTTCAGCCAGCAGCAGAGGCCAGGGTTCCAGCTTGGACCCCACCGCCATGCCACCACACCCAGGGCCCTGGCTAAGCTGCTTAAAAAAAAAAAAAAACATGTTTGTTCCTTAGCCACTCTATTTACTTTTTAAGGAGACATGTTTTAGCTCTCCCAAAATTTTCTTCAGCCTTTTCCTTGAAGCACCCCGAAGCGTCATAAAATGTGGTATATTTGTTAGCCTAATGAATCTTCAAGCCTTTCTCCCTTCATAATCAAATAGTTCTAGTCCCTGAGCTTGCCTCTTAGAAGACATTCTGAAGCCACCGAGTAAATATTATCAACCTTCAAATGACATATACATATATATTTAGAGTATGTTAATACAACTTACATTTCATTGAGTCATAGTGCTTTTGAATTTTTTGAGGGTTATTTCTTAGTGTCCTGTTTTGTTTTATGGAAGTACGGCAAAAACAACATGATAAACCTGGGGAAATTATTCAAGTTTATGAAAACCTGTAGTATGTTTACTAAGAGATCTAAAGACCAGATGTTCAGCCTTCCTAGTTCTATGTGAGACGTTTATAACGGCAACTCCTGCTTTTGCATCTGTCTCCAACGCTCATGAATAACAGTTACCTCGTTTTGTTTACCAAATAATAAATACATGGCTCTTGACTCTTCTTGAGGGATTTATTTGACATGACATAAGTTTTAGAAACACAACCAAATATTTGCATTGTGTGAGTACCCAAGGACATAGGTAAACCAGTATCTAGGTTGAGTTATTACTTAAGCAGTGTTTAACAAAATTACACTTGCATCAACTGGGAATATTTTGAAGGGGCAGTTTGATATAGAGGACAGCTTCCATAGTTTACTGCAATTTATGTAAAGGGGAATGAAGTCATGTAAGAGGGAAACGAATCTCTACACTCAGATAACCACCACCACTAAACTTCTTTCCTGTGCTTTAGAGAGCACAGTTATTTCGTTTTTATTTAAGAAAATGAGATGTCAGGGCTATTTGTATGTGTCAACCACATTTGTAAATTCCATAAGAAACTACTGGGCATTTCACTCAGAGGTAAAAGAGAAGGTAAATTTTTCTACATGTTTTATTCTAAATTATATTTCAAAATATGTATAGATTTTAATGTACTAACTCTATTTAGGTCATTTATATCATAACTAGCAATATTAGTTGTTCAAAATATAATCACCTCATTTGAAGGTATTACAACATTAACATAATATTGTTACAATATTTTAAATTTTTTTATTTAAGTGTCATATAATGGGGAACTGCTGACTAGGAAATGTGTTTCCCTTGGAATACTCTAGAAAAGACCTGCTAGTTCCTTTTTATAGATATTATTTTGCAAAGACTGATTAAAATTAGAAGAAAGACAAGTAGTATTAAAAGTTTCCACCAGAATGTATTTAACTGCTGAAAAAAATGTGGGTGACTATCCTAGTTGTTTTGAAATATAATAACCATTGCAAAGAATATATTTTGCAACCCCAAATTATTGGGAAAACAACATTTAGATAAATTTATGAAAATTGACATAAAAATTTCCAGAATACCATTCATGAAATCTTTAGTAAAACAGCTAATGGCTTTATCATGAACACATTAATAGTCTATACCCAGTGACTACTACCCATGGTATATAGTCGACTCTAATAGAAAGCAGAATAATGTGGAACATTAATTTCTGAGTTTTAGGTTGTTTTCATGTCCTGGCTATTGTAAATAATGCTGTGACGAATTTGGGAGTGCATATGCTGACTAATTTGTGAAGTGTGACCAGTAGACTATGCAGTTCAGATCTGAAAAGGTCATTTCTTTTTGGATGATAGAAGAGTCAAAGAAAAAAGAAAGGATATAAAAGAAGATTGAGAAGACTAGGAGGAATTTTGAGCAATACCATGTGAAAACAGGGATTGAGCATGTACTCTGGGTAAAAGACTCTCTAGGTGTCGTGAAGGAGGAGACAAAAAAAGAATAAAATATTGCTTTTGCCACCTTGAAGGTGACCTAGAGCTGCATGAGAATGAGGAGCAGCAGTAATAGGGAAAAGCATCAACAACATGAATTACACTCTTCTTAAGTGCTCAGGGCTTTTCAGTTGCATTTCCTATAATGACAACAAATGACTTGCCAATATTATAGTGAAGGAAGAGTCAAAGATCATACTAACTATTCATCGTCAAACTCTGTTTTCCATAAAGAAATGAATGCTATTCCATAGGACCTAGCATTTAAAATCAAGTACTATTTTGAAGACCACCAAATATATGAATTGCAATGAACATATAAAAGGTTGGAATTATTTTAAATGTGATGTTACTTTAAATGTTTTAACCATTTCAGTGAAATTTTACATATAAAAAATGCAGAATGAAGAATGAGAGGGTTGATATATCAAACATAAATAAGACATGCTTTTTGCTGTTAAGTAGCTAACAGTTTCATACAAAAGACACCTGCATTACTAAATGTAATGCATATGCAATGTGTTCAAGTATAATACTCAAGCCATTAAACCAAGTGGGGTCCAGGGAAAGGAGTCCTAGAGGACGGCACATTTGTATCAAGTAGCTGATTTTCATCAGGGGGTTGTGTGTGTGTGCAGCAGTGAGAAATATAACAGAAAATGCAGAGAATGATGGTAAGAAAGAATGGACTTGAAGTGTGATAGCCCATAGTCAGCAAGGCCCATTTAAAGATACTGAAAGTGAAAATAATTAGTCTAATTGATGTATTTTCAAGTTATAAAATAAAGTCCTTTTAAGTTATGTAAGGAAAATAGAAATCAAACTTTTGTGTATCTCATTATAGTAAAATCACCATTCTGTACTCTCCAGACCTCTTTGATTTTATAGATCTTAGAGGCAAATGTCACAGTTACTTTGTTCTCATTTTTGTAAACAATATTGACCACACAGCAGCGCATATTTATACTAGCCTGTTTCCTGCCACACAAGCCTGCTCTGTTCTCTTTCCTCTGCCCCCACGGCTGACATTCAGATGCACATAGGCACATACACTAAGGAAAGATTTATGCTTCTGCTTGATGACTAACTATTAAATAGAGCCTTTGGCTATGTGAAGATAACTAAAACATACACAGGTAGAACACATTTATATAAAGAGAAACAACAAGTTCAGGAAGTTAATGCTACAAAATAGCTATCAAATAGGATTAGCTTAGCTTCACTGGAGAATGTTTCCAAATATTAAACTTTCTTTCATCCTGTGAAGATGATTATTTTGCACTCCAAATATCCAGTGCTAGCTGAACAAAATAACCTACTTGTCTAGACATTGCCTAATAGACCATGGGGAAAGGGAGCGAGGACAGGGAAGATTTGCAGCAGAAGAAATATCTGGGCAATTGGTTAAGTGTGTGTGCATGATAAGATGTTTTTAGAATGAAAATATTGATTGGACTCCCCATTTACTTTTTGTGGAACAGGATTAATTGACTAGAGTATATTCAACATAGGAACACATGGCTCTTTAAAAACTTTATAAAATAATGCATTTCTAATTTTGGAGAGACTTGAGTAATTTAGGTATAATTAAGTAAACAGTAGGCACATAGTGTGATGAATTTACAGAAAAGAAAAAGAAAGTACTGCCTTACTCTGCCATTATAGATGCACCCCAAGTAGAATAGAACAGAATTTGTAAGAGAGCAGAGGTTAACCTAAACTAATTCCATTTTTCTATGAGTTGTTGTTCCAAAAAAAATGTAACATGTTCAAAAATATTTTGGTAATACAGCAAGACTTGTAGTACGTACCTCATTGGATTTTAAATTCCCACGACAAGGCTCTCTGTTCTTCACTCTTAGAGTGCTCTTGCCCTTGACAATATAACATAAACTACTTTCACGTTATGTGCATTTTCCAAAACTGTTTTGTCATCTATGTGACAGAATAGTATATAGTAATTAATGCATGAATAGGCGTCATCTCCATGACTTCAACACAGGGGAATTCTTGACTAGATTAACTGGAGGACTTTTGTTGTGGAAACTTGTGATGAAAGGTGAGGTGTAGAGCATGACAGCCAGCGACCCCATGTATAAACCACATAGTTCAGATAAGAGAAATAACCTAAAGGAAGAGTTAAAGAAGAGTGAGACAAGAAATAATGGATGAGGATAGAAGACTTTGGAGAATGGATGGAGAAAAGTACATTTTAAAGAAATTTTGCTATGCTGCATATGATTCCCATTTGGCATTTTCAAGAAAATTCATAAGAGTAATTTGACTATATTGGATGCATCTGCAAATACTATATTTGGGTTGTGTTAAAAGAGAAACTCATTGTTGTCATGCAAATATCAAATGAACATGTGCAAACTATTTTATTTAACTCATTAGCTAATAAAGATACAACTGATTCAAAGGGGGATTTAAATACTACACTTATATAGGTAAATCAGAAATACCAAAATGAATTTACAAATTGATGTAAAATTATTTCTTTTCCCCTCAAGAAGGAAGGTAAATCAATTTTACCTAGTATAGGTAAATATTCATTTGCATATGAAAAAATTAATATGTATAATAGTATTACTAATAATAATGCTATGAATTGGTGGAGACAACCTAGAGGCTAAGTTAGGACAATCACTTTTGAATCATTTTGGCCTATTTCAAAGTCTTTTACAATTTTCCCTATCTGTATGTACCAGACTCATACTGGTTTTAAAATTAGAATTTAGAAAATATGCTTTAAAGATGCCACATATTTGTAAACTGAGAAGAAAATGAGAGCAAAGCCAAAATGTTATTGATTCAACTCACTTTATCAATTTTACAATAGTTGTCTGGAATAATGACTCCTTACATTCTTCCAGTTATCTAACTTTCCATCTAAATAAAAGTTTTAATTATTATATTGAAAACTCACAATGGTAAATCTTCCTCTTCCCATTCTTATCACATCAGCACTCTCTTCATCTTTTCAACTGATAAGTGAAATGCCGAGTACATGATCTATTGCTCTTGTCCCACTGGAATGGAGAGAGAAGTGAGAAAAACAGAACCCTGATAAAGTCAGGATAGTGAGCATTATTTACAGGAATTTGGAGTTAATTTGTTTAAAGTGAAGTTCTCACCCCCAGGTTCTCAGTTTCAAAGAATTAGGAAAACCATATTAATTTGTCCAATGAATTGGTATTAATTGTTAAATGCTAAATAAAAAATATAAATTATCTTGGCACTTAGATGGCCACTATGTTAAAATGATACAGTTGCTTTTTTCTCTGGGAAGGCCTTTAGCATAATGGAATTAATCATTAATTTGAAATTCAGATGATAATTGAAACTGCTTTTTTAATTCACCAGTATTATACTATAAATATATTTGTGGAGTTAGGCCATATCTACTGAATTTCCATTTTGATGCAAGGGACTTGCAATTTAAAAAATGGAACATTTTAATTGAAGTAGATTACACCTATACCTAAGAAAAGCAAGAGAAAATATTTTGACATTGTCTAATTAAAGACGCGACACTGTCTTTTCTAAACGCGTACCACACCACATCATGAAAATGGGTTACCAAACTGCTCCTGGTTTGCTTCATCCATGTTAATAACATTTCAGCTCAAGTATGATGTATATCCCTATTAAAGTCATGTAAATGTAGGAAGTTTAGTCTGAGAATTACTTGTGTAATTTTTCTTGTTTTGTGTTTTGGTGGTACCTAAAAAAGGATTAGTCACATCAAAATAGTTTCGTGTCATTTCTTAGGTGATTTACTGTGTGGAGATATTAAGCTTTAGTTCAAGGTCTGTGCCAAATAAATCACTAAGGGTCAATAGGAACAAACTTTCAGAAAGTGATTTAGTACATTTAACAGAAACAAAAAATAATTTGGTGTGTTAATTTTAATTAGGTTTCTGAATAAGGCTTACATTATTTAACATTCTTCCTTCAAATTGGTCATGGAGAACATAAATTTTATGACTTGTTAAGAACAAATTACTATAATTTTCCCAGCAAAGAACAACAATAACAACACTATATGGAAACACAATTTTAGTAGCTTGTTAACAACAAAATACAATACTGAGGCTTTTTATACTTTGTCCTGCATTAGGGATAAAGAACCAATAAAATGGTGCAAGTAATAAAATTGCTGCTAAACATCAAATTAGGCTCAAACAAACATGCAAGCTTATTTACCATCATTAAAGTTATAAGCAGGCCTATACTGTGGAGGAGTTTGTAGTTTGAATGTGTTGCTTTCAAACTGGGTACAATTTAAACTTACAGCTTGATTGTAATGTGATAGTTCTCACGAAATATCTCTCTGTGACCAAACTTTAGTCAAATTCCTCTTAGCCAGTTTAAGATTAGCCTGGTCCTTGGGCCTTGTCCTTATGCCTGCTTGACCTAGGGGTAGCAACAATTATGCTAACTCAGTTTAGAGAGAATCTCCTACTCTCAATATCTGTATACCCTGCCCGTGGCCTGCTTTCCCCATGAATCCCGTTAAGTAGGTTTAGCAAAAATCCCCCCCTACCTTTGATGTCTCCTCTTAGTAATTTTCCATCCACTCACCCCCCAACCACCTGTTCATTGGCTGTAAATCCCCACTTTCCTTGATTTATTTAGAGTTGATCTTGACATCTTTCCACTATTGTGTTTTCTTGACACCCATAGCAATAGTCTTGAATAAAGTCTTACTGTTTAACAAGTGTCAGAATAATTATTTCTTTAACAGTTCAAAGGATATAGTTGAACCAGCATAGAAATCAGAAAAATACATTAAATGCCAACATTCTTGAAAATACATAATTAATTATCAATCTCTAATTTTCTCATGCACAATTTTAATTTCTATTAGCATAACTAATGAATTTTTAATGAAAATGTATTTTAAGAGTTCAAATTTTATATGAATGTATTACTTTTTAAAAATTCAAATACAACTTTGATTTTTTTCGCCCCTTGCTCTCCAAGATCGCCTATATCAATTTGTGGGTATTTTTGAAAAGATTTCATTTTGAAATGGTTATTATAAAGTATTAATTGAAGTCCTCAAAGCACCATAGTTTTTTCTCCATGATCAAGTTATAAATGCATTTACACCTTTTTAAAAATTATTTTATTTAGTTTTAGAGCTAGGGGAAGAAGGAAAGAGAGGGAGAAAAACATCAATGTGTGGTGGCCTCTCACATGCCCCTACTGGGGACCTGGCCTGCAATCCAGGCACGTGCCCTGACTGGAAATCAAACTGGTAACCCTTCGCTACCGAGGCTGGCGCTCAATCCACTGAGCCACACCAGCCAGGGCTAAAAGCATTTGTATTTTATACAACACTTAGTACATGTAAAATATAAAGGGATAGTAATTCTGCTTATAAAACAAAATAGGCAAAAAATGTGTTGCTTTATAAAATCTACACAATGCACAAATCATTAACTGTAAAGATTCCTGGGGTACATGTGTGTATTTGGTGGTGGTAGTAGTAAGAACAGGATTGGGTAACATTCATTATTTTATTTTATATACCTCATTTGATTTTTATGTTTAAAAAATCAGGTTTATAATAAAAATAAAGTACACAGTTTAATACTTATAATGCCTTTGATCAATAATTCACATAGTAGTGATGATAAGATTTACACTGGATACCTATTTCCCTGCCTGTTATATCATGTCTCTAGAAAAGGCACTACTATTGTATGATAATCGGGTTGTTCTGAATTACCCAGCTGTCTTCAACTTATTGGAAAGCATAAATGAAACTATTGTGTTTGTTCCTTCCCTGCAGAACTTCTGAGCCAGTGTCCCAAGCTTCCCTTTTATTTTCATTTGAATGCTATATATTTTAAAGTCCACAACCTTGTTCAAATTATCACTGTTATTATTCAGTCCCACACAATTTATTTCCATCTGCATGGATAATTTCAGTAGATTTTTCACATACACAGTATATTTTCCAACCAACTTCAGCTGACCCCATTCTCATGATTTCCAAATTAATGTTGGCTATCAGTGTAACTCTTCAAATCACATCATCTTACCCCCTCAACAACACTGAACTAAATTATTTTCACTCTACGTTGACCACCCAGTATTACAGCCCCACTCTGGACCTCATCAGCACACCCACATCCAACAACTCAAACTTTGCACTTGGCATGTGTAATCAAAACTTCCTGTCTTGTTTTCTTTCCCATCTCCCCGCACCCTCTAAATCAGTTCTCTAACCTGACTGAGAACGCCAATTTCTCAGCTTCTCTCTTTCTTTAATTAACTCTTTCCTTTCTTTTAGATATATTTGGGCCTGCGTGCAGCTTTGCTCGGGATTTTTTTTTTAATGATATTCCTAGATTCTCTGGTTCCAATCTAATTATTTCTGCTGGTTGGATTCTTGCTAGTTCTTGTGAGCAAGCTATTCAGGGTTCCATGAATGATTCCTGCATTCTAAGACTAATTGTCCAGCCTTCCATTAGGTATGTGAACCAAAATATCTATTGGATCGTTCTGCTGTTTGCTAAAGCTGGTTGTACATTTTTTTTAAATTCTCTTTGCCACCACAAATTCAACTGATAAAACTCAAGGGCCCAATGAGCATCCTAGCTCACTCAGGTAGAGCACAGAATATGCCTGCACCAGTGGAGAAGATAAGCCTTTAAAAGAGGTTCGGGGGCTCTCTAAACTAATCTTTCCCGTCTATGCCAGTGGTTCATAAATTGGATTTCAAAGTTACTTAAGAAATCTGTGGATAGAAATGTATTAGTATTTAATTGAACTGATTTTCTTGGGAGACAACCAAACATAACGTTCAGTGAACAGATGCAGCCAAAAGTCCACAATCCCTAGTTAATAAGTAGTAATCACTCCGTTGGGATTTTGTGTCTCCTTTTGGCCTTGAGACCTAAGACCTCAGAGGACAGCCTATCTGTCCCATACATACCCGATATACTGTTATAGAACAGAGGCAGAAAAGCCATAACCACACAAAAATAGTCCCACTAGGAAAGGGAAGAATGTGAATCAAAAAGCGGTCAATAGTCTATAGCTATTCTGAAATTACTGTGAACGCCTCTTACCCAGTAGGTCAGGAGATTCCTTAAGTAGGATATAATTCTCCTAGGAGAGCTTTTTTGTTTATCTCTTTTATTTTCCATTATCCTCTTTAACCAAGGCATTTCTAATTCAGACTAATGGCTTCTTTGGCAGTTATTATTTCACTCTGTTTCCAGTCCATTCTTATGTCAGGACCTCTAGATGCTTCTTTAAAATGTAGATTCTCTTATATAATGTCAAGGGATGACGGTGGAGCAAGAGTCTAGGGAGATGCATTTTAACAAAGCTGGTAAATGATTCCAGTTCTCTACAAATTTTGGGAAATACTGGATTGCACTGAAAATAATTCTTTGAGGTGGGAACCTTTTTTGAGTTTTTCAGAGGTAAAAAGATGGGGGATTGAGATCCTGAACTAAGCTAGCAACAAATACACAACTATAGTTTCCAAAATTATGTTGGAAGTAGAGCCCACAAAACCTAGAAACACTACAGGTAAGGGATATCAAGAAAATATGATGAACTTCTAATTTTTTCTGGGATAGAGTACATAGGAATGTTCCTCATCAACTTACAGATACCAAAGAGTTTCTTTTGGTGCTCTGGAGTTATCTGCAGAGCATGGGTAGGGGAGGGGTTGTAACTGAGAGTCATCAACATGAGGAGGTAAGAGAAGGAAATGGTGTTTTATTCCAGTGCTGTTTATCTGAGGCCTGATTATCATATTACATTTTACTCGGGCCTTTATGCCAAACAAGAACACATTATAGTCTTTTTTGCTCACTGAAAAGTGATTATGGTTTTTTCTTTTAAAAGTTATGAGCTCACCTATAAATGAAACCTAATCAACAGAACAAACAAGCAAGTGAAATATAACCAGAGACATTGAAATAAAGAACAAACTGACAGTAACCAGAGGGGAGGTGGGAAGGGATAATGGGGGAAAAGAGGGGAAGGGTTGTCAAGGAACACGTATAAAGGACACATGGACAAAGCTAAAGGGAGCTAGAATCTAGGGTGGGAGGTGAGGATGGCTGGGGTGGGGGGAAAATGAAGACAACTGTACTTGAATATCAATTAAAATAATTAATTAAAAAAACACTTTCAGTTTGAAAAAAAGTTATGCGAATTACTTGCATGTAAGATGTTCTGAAACATATCTCTGCTAAAAAAGACTTCCACTTGACAAATTACTTTTGAGCCTTAAATTATTCAACTATATTCTAATAACTAGAACCCAAAATTTTATTGACACTCAAAGGATGTGTGGTTCTATCTTCTACCTTGTCTGAGACAATGAAAGCATTACCTGTTCTCAGCACTTTGTGTTAGCACATATAAATTAAAACCAGGAACCTGTTCAACCCCAAATTTCCCTAGCCTTGGAATTGATGTACATCTCTCATTCCCCGAGCCACGTCTCTGGTTAGACGAAAGAAGAGAGAAAATGTGTGGCTGCAGCAAGGGTAGATTATCTGCTACCTCTGCCTTTGCTCACTTTTTCACTTAAACAAATTAAGAATTTTGATTAAACTTTTAATGATCCACTGGAAGGATAGATTCATTCTGTTTTGCACTAAAGTAAGAAGTTCACTACAATTGCTCCATTTAATAAAGATAAAAGGAATAGGGGAGTCAATACTTGTGTCCACGTCACCAGAAGATGAAGTAGAAGTGCCCCTGGAGGCTCTCTCAGATGACTCGGATAATTGTGGCGGGTGCTCTGGGGATATACCAATATGCCCGTGATGTCTCCTAGGAGTGCGAGATCCGCTTATCTGTCCCAAGTGGGATCATGTGCCCTGGCCTAGACTCTCTGACCTTTACACGACCCCACCGCCCTGTCATCCTTTCCACCACCAACCCACCTTTCCTGGCTGGAGTTTAAGACACGCCAAATTCTACAAGGCACCTGTATTGTCATTCTAGAAAAAGTTGAAAATTTTTAAAAAATCAGTGAAAAATATGTAATGTTAAAATATATACCTTCACTAATTTTTATCTGCTGAATATATATTCATATATTTAGATAATTTTCAAAGGCACTGTAACTTGTCTTATTAAAAAATTTTATGTCCATTTCCTTTTTGCATTAGGAAATTATGAGCTTTTCCTTTATTCTGAACAAAGTTATACATATGTTAAGTAGAAAAGAACAAATGTATTTACATTTGGCTCAGTATAAATCACATTTATAGAGTATATTTCTTAGCACAAAAGAAGCTTTACTTAGTTTTTTTTGTTATTGTTTTTTATGTTTGTGTGACAGTAGAATGCAATAGCTTCACAAAGGAAAGGCAAGTGTTTATTTACTTTTTAAAAACCTTAGGATCCTTAGTGTGTCCTTTATCTGAGAGGCCCTGTAACCTGACCTGGTAGTTGAGACTTGTGAGACCCCTCTGGTACTTCTGGCTCTGACTTTTCTCACTTGGCAGAAGAGGAAATACCCTGTTTTTATAACACAGTAAGAGCAATTAGCTTGAAGCTACATTGAATGATCTGTAATCAGAACACTGATGTGATTAAAAATGATAAGTCAGTGGAAAATTCTTCTAAATGGGTAACGTCCTATTGGGAATAATTTTTTATGAGATAATCTCAATTCACCAGTATTAAAGATACTTTCCTTGAATACAAGTCTCATTAATCATTGGACATAAAATACTACACTTTGAGTCCAAAAAGTATTCATTGTTGGTCTAATACACATATCCAAATAAAGTACAAAACATTTTAAAACTGTTTGGAACAATAAAGGTGTTTGGAAACATTTTATTAAGCAAGGTAAAATAGTGAAATAATTAATACAGACAGGTTTCATTGATGCAAAAGTTTTGATCATTGTTACAAACTTTTACAATTTTTTTTGTATTCTGCCTGGAAGATCCCAAATTTTCTATTTTTTCAATAATAATAATGATAATAATAATAATACACTGTAAGACTAAATTAGCAGTTACTA
>PVKM010039663.1:0-13697 GCA_004027735.1 Carollia perspicillata | reverse complement strand
GTAGTTTTAAAACCTTACTGATGTTGTTAATGGGCATATATCACAGTTTGCATTTACTTCAGGGAAATTAACATCTTCATGAGATTGAGTGTTGTTTCCCAATCAGATGATACATCTCTCCATTTGTTCAAGTCTTATTTTTGTCTTCTTGTAGAGTATTTTGAAATTTTCTTCATGTTGATCACATAAATTTCTCATTATGTTTATTTCTAGGCAATTTGTCTTTTTTGATGCTATAGTAATGGTATCTTTTCTTTTAATATATTTTCTAATTTCTTCTTATTTGCACATATGAAGGGTATTGCTTTCTTCATGTCAATTTTACTCCAGCCATTTCACTGAATTCTCCCTATCTCAAAGCCCATTCCTTCAGCAAAACCATGGAAAAGACAGTGTCCAGAGCTCCTGCCCCAATTTAAAGCACAGTACTTTGAAGCCCACAGGTGGCTGCTAAGCAGCCATTCAGGTAGCTTAGCTGGTTCCAGGCTGCTGTTTCAGGCTACCTCCTGAAACCTGTGTGTGTGTGATCCATGTGACCATGAGCCATGCAGGTGCTCTGGCTTTAAGGTCATGTGAATATACTGGCCAGTGCTTTCTCTAGGTGGGCAAAAGAGGAAGAGAGGCTCTCTCTTGGAGGCCATGAGCCAGGTGGCTGCTGAGGCCATATGGCCAATGGAGAGAATAGTCAAACACATTGTATGTCTGAGTCCAGGTCACAAGCAAGAGCGACAAGCAAGAGAGCAAGTTTCTTTGTTCCTCTGGGACTATATATGCTTCGATGTGGGACTGGGTAGGTGCTTTCTCACATTTGGGTGGGTCCACTTCCCAATCATTCCTTTCTTTTTTCAGGCTAGACTGACAGGCCTCTTCGAACTAGTACTTTTCCCTGCCACTATTTTGACTTCTGGAGTGCATGTGTGTGCCTTCCCCTGGTCCCACCCCGAATCTGGAACCTTTCCCTGCCACCATCTTGGCTGGTTGGAGAGATCTCCCTGATTCCTCATGTCCTGGGGCTACCTGGCTTCCCTGCCCTTAGAACCTCCAGCTGGCTGTGTTGTGGCAGCTCTACCACCTCCAAGTAAACACTTTACTGCAGCCAGGTCCAACCATTGCTCCCACTGAGGGGAGGTAGCACCCTGCTGCTTGCAGTCTGTCAGAGTTCCCACCCTGTGGGCAGAAAAGTCACCTGGGGGAGATGCCAGGCAGCCAGACTGTCCTCTGCAGTGTTTAGCCAAGTCTCAGCCTCAGCCTCTGAGACAACAAGCTCCATGCCCCTCCTGCAGAGGGGCATTCTTTCCTCCTTGTAGCTTGGCACAGCCTGCTGGGCACTGGGCGCCTCAGCTCACCAAGAGGTGACTGAAAATGACAAAAATAGCAAATAAGTTCTTGAGAACTATGAATAAACAAAATTAAACACATTGATTTGTTTCAGTACTTCTTAGGGTCTTTTATATGCTAATGTGTACTATGAACATCCAAGACAGATATACTGCACAGGATTTCCCAGATATGGCTGGCTAAGTTAGTTCTCTTTTTCCTCTCTTATTGTTAATTCTCCATCCTTCCCCAAATGTGTAAATTCACGTAAAAGCCTTAATATATAATGCAGCAAGGATGGTACCCTTTTGTCTCTCTTCTCTTTTCTTTTCCTTTTCTTGTATTAAATCATGATCAGTGGAACCCAGTGCAGAGATAGACACAAATAGATGCTAATGCACACTGAAAATTCACACCAGCTTCTTTACTGCTTTTTAAACATGGCTCTGTAATGTAGATTTGCTCCTATCTCTCTTATGCTTAAGACTCCTCAGTAGTTATTCATTGTTAAAAGAAATTACTGTTTGCTTCTTACATTTATGGACACATCTACCACAAAAACTCATATGCCATGAATGTTCCAGCTGCACTGGAGAGCTTGCAGATCACCCAAGACAGCAAATATGCAATGCTGTCCTGCCATGACAGTGTAAGGGTTCTACAGAACTAGTCCACAGTGAAACTGGTGAAAAATTTTGGAAAATGACCCCATGATCAAGTGTCAGTTACTTTCCCTTCAACAAACAGTTGTCTCTTGCCACTCCTTGGGCAATACAGAGTGACATGAGCACTATCTGGAATGTGGGACCACAGAAGATAACCACTGAGGCTCTGAAAGTGGATGTGATGACCCTTGGACATAGTATTACAGGGTTCAGTGAAACTTGGAGCTTGGGGGTAATGGCTTTGTGTAGCCCATTATCTTAGCCTTGTAGCCTTCCTGCCATATGAGGTATGATGTGGCCAGGAGAGGCAAGAATAGGATCATCTCAAAGCCAAGACCAAGTAAAAGACCACTCCTTAGCCTGGTATAAGGATTCCGATAATATGTTACCTGAATCAATCTTGAGATTCTACGAGTTTTAGCTTAATGATTTGAAAGGAATATATAGTATACTTGATTAAGCAATATGTAATTCTTATTACAATATTTGATCTTCTTTGGTGCTTCTTTTAGAACATCAAAGAAGGTTCAGTTCATACCTCTTAACATTCATTTCATTGTTTTAGATGCTAATCAAGTTCCTTTTATAGGGTAGCTGTGCCCAGAACTTTCGCTTGTCCTTCTTCACTTTCAACTGCCAATCAAAAACTCCTCTTCTTTTTCTTTTCTCATAATGAACACTGTTTAAAGTAATATATTTGCAGGTCAGGCAATTCTAAATTTTCCATTTCAGGTTTAACCAACATCATTAAAATACTTGGAGGACAGCCGTATCCACAGATTTTAATTGCATAATTATTTCTTTGCCAATTCTTCTCTTTCTTTTCTTTCCCAAATGACCTCTTTCAGCTGTGGGTCAAGGTATAATTTATCCTCTTCTTATTCTGTCCACTGCTCTTTAGGCAAGATATGCTGCCTCATGGACAAGTCCAGTACCCTTTTAATGCAAAGTGAACTGTCATTATACAGGTTCTCAAGAAACCTCCTATGGCTCCTTTTACATTGTCATCAACATGTATTGTATTGTTGCACATTAACCCCAGTTTATTGAACCCTGTGTCATGGATGTATACTTGTGATATGGTTTTTCCTATAAGTCAGCTGGCCAACTGCTCAGCTAGCTCTCTGCTGAGCAGCCTGACACCAAGGAATACACAAGAGTCATACAAGGTAACTATGCTACTCACTCAGCTTTTATTGAATGCAGGTTCACTCAAAATAAAACATCAACATACATTACTATCCTAGTCACACTCTAACAGCCTAAGAGAAATATCACACACTGACACAACAATCAATGGGGAATAATGAAACTGAGTCAGAGTCTCAGTCTGCAGGTATGGGAAAGAGCACGGTGGGCAAGGGACTCACCATCATCTTGCCTGGAAGGATCTTCAGAGTAAGGTGGGCAGCAGGGGAGGTGAAGTCTTCAGTCAGCAAGGCAGAGCCTCTGGCAGCCGATGCCAAAGGAAACAGCGTGGCATGGAGCAGCATCTTTGTATGTGGAGTTCAACTGTCTCAGCCAGGGTCTGGAGCCTGCCTCAGTTATGCCTTGAAAGTGGTATACTCCACCCTTCTGTGCCTCTTGATAATTGTCTTGGTACCCCAATGGCAAGTGGGGAATTTCCCCAGGAGCCCATCTCTCAGTGGTCCCACTTTGCAGATATGGCTGTTCAGATCACACATGCAGATATCTTAAGTGAGTCTTCTTGCCAGGTGTGTCTAGTGTGACTTAGGTAGTTTCCTTCTTGAACCAAAGTGTCATTGCTGACTGGAAGCCATCTTGGTTGGCATGAGTGACTCCATTTTGTTTTATATACTTTGTACTATGTTGACTGGACCAATGCCATTTTACTGGTCCAGATCTCCACAATATCAAAAACAAATTTAGTGAGATCTATATTCTCTTCTAATCCAGAGAAGAGTTGAGTAGTCCAACTCTTCTCTTTGACTTACAAATCTGAAAAAATATCTGCCAACTAAAGGGTTTCATGTTACTTTAGGATAAAATGCAGAACACTTGACATGAAATGAAAGGCACTTCAGTACCAGAGCCATGTTAACTTGTCTAAGATTTGTCTACCACTCCTCCCCTGACACAATGTCAGCCATTCTGACCAACTTTCAAATTTCTCTATTTTCTTTCCAGTGTTAAGACTTTATTGTGCCTGACTCCCTTGACAGCAACACCCTTCCCCTGCCTCCTTGCCTGTGACTTCCTTCTCTTCCTTCAGGTTCCAGCTGGGTAAATCTGACTTTTCGTGAAGGAGATTATAATGCTATCATAATATCAAGTCTGCATATGACAATAGCAAAAGAGCCTAAGACTTTAATTAATTCATTCATATTTATTGACCACCCACTCCTCATGTGTAAAAGTGCCACAGGGAACATAAATATGAGCAAGATCCAGGCCTGTTTGTGGGAAAAGAGGTGGAATATTCACAATGAAGAGTAATGCAGATGTCATATGGGAAATCCAAGTGCTATGGACATTGAGAAGGTAGGGTGACCACTTTTTGTTGAATTTGGGGAATCAGCTTATTCTGATGTTATTTTAAAAGTTTAGAAACGTCATTGGTCCAAAGGACCTTCAGCTCTGAAAGGTGTACCACTCAGCCATCTCTTGGCTGATTAACCAAGGATCAAATTTGTAGACCTTAGATCCTCCAAATCCAGTTCAGTCATAGCTGCTTGCTCCAGTGGCTTTCTGTGGCTTTAAAAATGTTGGATGAAACACTATCATTTGCAGCAACATGGATAGATCATGTGAGTAATGTACTAAGTGAAATAGACAGAAGAAGTCAAGACCCTTATGAATTCACTCTTATGTGGGATATAAATCTAGAAGCAAAAAATGAACAAACAAGACAATCAAACAAAAACTCAGAGACAGAACAGATTGGGGGTTGCCGGAGGGAAAGGAGGTAAGGGGGAGGCAGAAAGAATAAAGGGGGTCAAATATATGGTGACAGAAGACAAATTGACTTTGAGTGTTGGTGAACAACAGTGCAATATTCAGACAAGGGATCGTAGAATGGTACACTAGAAACCTACACAATGTTACAAAACAGTGTCTCTCCACTAAATTTAATAAGATTAAAAATTTGAAAACCACAGGTGTCTTCAACTGGCATGGTAGTATTTTATGACATTAACAAGCACTCACAGGTTATTTTCACTTTCAAGAAAACTGATGGATAACTCATGTACCCTCTCAATTTGTAACTGTACTTGCTCCCCACATGAATGAAGAGACACAGTGACTCTTTGGTCCATGGCCATGTGATTGAGGCAACTCAGGACATTATACAGTGGTTTTATGCTTTTTTCTTTGCTTTCATAGAATTTCACACAAAAACGTATTTATTGGAAATTGTCATACAGTACCATGATCTGTGGGAATGTCTCAATGCCCTATGTTAATCACATAATGTGTCAATATGGTGATATGAAGCAGAGGAAAAAGACACTAAGTTCTAAAAACGACAAATTCCCAAAATATCTGTGGAAGAAAAATGACATCTTAGCTGTAGGACCTTTTTCTTTTCACTTGAATATGTGTCATAGAACAAACTTAATCTATTTTCCTTTCCTGTCTTAATTCTGCTTTGTTTAGAAATAGACTAAGCAGTCTGTGGCCATACCACCCTGAATGCCCCTGATCTGGTCTGAAATAATTTCAGCATACTTCTCTAGCATTTGTGTTCACTGTATGAGGTGAATTAAGTCTTCCAGGGTTCTAGGGTACCAGTTCGTACCCCTGGGGAGGTACTCCACCTCTGGCACCCTGCTGCTCTGGAGGACTGACTTGCCACAAAGAGCTCGTTGCTCTTGACATAGATGAGTCCAGTGGTTCTTTACAGGATGAGAACCCCTTTTTAAATGGGACATTTATTGGATTAGATCTGATGCTCAGGCTAAAGCTTTCCCAACATTTAATGCAATCCCCACCATTAGACTGACAGAAGCTACTGACACCTACAGTGAATGCTCGAAAAGCCCATAAGTAAATACTGGGACATGGAATGGAATATTTAGAATACTTAAAATACTGGCTTATGGCTGAGTGCTGCCCACCTGGGTTATCCAGCAGTGGTGGCTGGGACCCAGCCCTTTGCCTCCCACAGCACTGGGGCAGTGGCTCAGGGAGGCTCATCCAGCATTCCTGCAACTGGGAATAAGGAAAGGACAACGTTGGAGTCCTCCCCACACTCACAAGATCCAAAGATGGTGTCCAAAGCCCCCTACTCTCACGCTAGGGTTGAGTCGGCCATGGGAGATGTAAGCCTGGGACAAGGCAAACTTCCAGGAACCACTGCAGCTGAGAGATGGTGAGCGCCTGCCCCCGAAGGTTATGTTTGCAGGAGGGAGGCCCTGCAGCAAGAAGGTGAGGACGCCAGCTGCCCCAGGAGGCCATCAAAGGAACCACGCGCCCCCCTACATTGCACGTGAGCAAGTGACACTGTTGCCATGGTGATTTAATGATAGACCCTCAGTACTAATTCTAGAACTTCCCGCCCTAACCGCCCTCAGGACCAGACCCTGAACCGCCTCCCCTGGATCACCCCAGCACCCCTCGCCTTCTCCCAGATCTCCCCGCGACTCTCCCTGTACTCTTTGAGTTCGAGCGTTTGAGCATTTGAGCATCACCACTCTCTGAGTGGATCCAGCAGAAGCCTCGTCCTCGTCTCCATCCACCTCGAGGTAGGCAGGCAGCCCCGCCTCCCCCGGCCGGGGGGCGGGGCCCCTCCAGGTGCCAGACCAAGGTCTCCCCCAAGGTCCCCAGGCATCGGCTTCCAGGTCGTCAGTGCTGGTGGTGTCCTTCAGGGCTCCCAGCAACTGAGATGAAGAAAATGAAAGCACTGGTAGGAGGCAGGGGGTGTGCTCCATCTCTCGCCCCGGGTCAAGCCCACTCAACAGGGCCCAGTACCCAGGAAAAGCCTTCTGGTATCCCGGACACGGGTGCATTTCTATCCACACTCGTGCCCCCCAGCAGGACTCTGCTCCTTGAGGGCCGGGTGGAGCTCCAGAGAGGCCTGCAGAAGCGGGGGCGTTACCTTTTCCTGTTCGATGATCTGCTTGTGGTGGCCAAAACCACATACAGAAACAGGTGGAAGGTGAAGAGTAAAACGAAATTGAGTGACATGTGGATAGCAAGCTGTGTGAAGGAAGTGGGAGGAGGCAACACCGATCCCTCTCGGTCATTTGTCCTGGGCTGGCCCACGGTAAACTTTGTGGCCACTCTCAGTTCCCCGGAACAGAAGGACAAATGGCTCTTTCTCCTTCAGAGGTACATCAGTCTAGAGAAAGAGAAGGACCATCCGAAGACCATTCCCCTCAAAATATTCACCAAAGACATTGGGAATGGTGCCTATTGCAAAACCATCACAATAAGGAATTCAGATACAGCAAATGACGTCATCAACACGTCACTACCAATGCTAAGGATAACTGGCTCTGAGAGAGATTATCAATTATGGGTGAATTCTGGCAAAGAAAAGGCATCGTGTCCACTTATTGGGCATGAATGTCCTTATGCAATTAAAATGAGCCATCTTCGAGACACTGCACTCCCGAAACAAGGCTCGGAGGATGCCACCAGCCCTTTCAGCCTCCAAGAGCTCTGCCTCATGGAACAGCTGCCCCGGGAGATGTGGTGCCAGTTCACCCTGAAGCCCAGATGCCTGGCTGCAGCCCAGCAGCTAAGGGAGTCAGGTCAGAAGACCTTTCAAAGGAGAAGGTCTATCATCAAGTGGCTCTTTGGGCGAGGCTCTAGCACTCACCCAGATAACTTACCCATGTCACCAACCTCTCCTGTGCCAGGACAGCTGTTTGGAGTGTCTCTGCCAAATCTCTGCAGGCATGACAATCTGCCCAAACCTGTCTGGGATATGCTTTTTTGTATTTATCAGAAAGGACCCCTCACCAAAGGAATATTTAGACAGTCAGCCAGCATGAAATCTTGCAGAGAGCTGAAAGAAAAACTAGATTCTGGAGTCAAAGTCCACCTAGACCATGAGTCTGTTTTTGTGATAGCATCTGTTTTTAAAGATTTCCTAAAACATATTCCTGGAAGTGTTTTGTCATCAGATCTCTTTGATCACTGGGTCTCTGTAATGGATCAAGGAAATGATGAAGAGAAAATAAATAAAATCCAAAGACTCTTAGACCAGCTTCCGAGAGCCAATATTGTTCTCTTACAGTACCTTTTTGGAGTATTACACAACATCGAACAACATTCTTCACTCAATCAGATGACTGCATTTAATTTAGCAGTGTGTATTGCTCCAAGCATGCTTTGGCCTCCAACTTCCTTCAGCTTAGAACTAGAAAATGAATTCATAAAAAAGAATAATCTGCTTATTCAATTTCTGGTTGAGAATTGCTGTAGGATATTTGGAGAGGAAATCACTTCCCTCTTTGGAGAATCTTCAGTGAGGCATGACACTACAGAGAGAGCCTCTGCCACCTCTGGTGCAGAAAAGACATCCATCCCTGACCATGGGGAGAGTGTGCTGAGTGAGGATCATGATGCTTCATGCAGTGACCTGGTAGAGAACCCTGGTGAGGGGAGCAGAAACATGGGCTGTGTCTTAACCTTTCAAGACAATCACCTTGACCAACCTGAGGTGGAAGACCTTTTAAGCCTGAGTGACATTGACTTGGACTTTTCTAAAGAAGAGGACACTGAAAAGCAATGGCCCCTTGAATCCACACTGGTGGCCATTTCTGTGGTATCTTGCAGCCACACGTCCCCACAAGATTCCCCCAAGGACCAGCCCTTTGATGCTGACATATCTGGACACCCTCCACCACAAACAACAGAGGCCCTCCAGAGTTCCAGCAGACACCAGTGCTGCACAGAGCCCAACACTGAGGACCAGCCTAGGCAACATGAGCTATCTCAGGATGATATCTGCAAAGAACCAAACTAAAACTAGCTGCAGGGCCAGTCATTTGCATGGGGAGGAGGATTATCTGGATTGTGGAAAAGAAGACACCTCCAGTGTCAGTTACAAACATATCTGAAACTCCTCAGCTGAGAACACAATGACAGACAGGTCTTACCAGGTTGAAAAACTATTGCCTCAGAAAGAAAGAGAGGGAAATATGATCATATAAAAAGAAAACACCTTAAGTAGAAAAACCATGGAATTGCCTCTCCATGCCTCTGGTGTTCCAGAAGGCAACTCACTGAAGGCTAATCAAAAGACATCTGCCTAAGGGCAAAGCAAGGACATAAAGCAGAACAGCCATTCTGGTCAGAGAAGACGTGGGAAATAGTAGAAGGCCTGGTCACTGCAGAGGGAAGGTGTGGGAGGTGAGCAGAAGGACTGGTTGGAGGAGACAAAAAGTGTTGGAGTCGAGCAGGAGGCTTGATCAGAGGACACAGAAGGTTTCAGAGCAGAGCACAAGGCCTGGTCAAGGCAGATGAAAGGAATGGGAGAAAAATAGAAGGCCAGGTCATGGCAGAGAGAAATAGTGAGAGCCTAGCAGAAGGCCAGGATGAAGGAGAGGGATAGTGTGGGAGTGAAGGTGGAGGCTGATTTGGTTGAGATGGAAGGAGGAGGAGCCAAGCAGAAGACAAGTTCAGAGCAAACAGAAGGTGTGGGAGGCATGCAGAAGCCCTGCTGAGAGCAGATGCAAGGTGTGGGAGGCTAGCAGAAGTACCAGGAGCAGGAGATGGAAGGTGTCTGAGGCTGGCCAAAGACCTGGTTAGAAGAGACAGAAAGTGTGGGAGTAAAGCAGGAGGCTAGATTGGGAAGATGTATGTGTGGGGGAGCAGAAGACCCTGTGGGAGGACAGAAATGGGGTTGGAACCAAGCAGGAGGCCACATGGAAGGATACGGAAGGTGATGGAGTCTAGTAGACAACCTGGTTGGAAGAGATGGAAATTGTGTGAGTCAAGCAGGAGGCTCATTGGATGTGACAGGGTGTTTTGGAGCTGAGAACAGTTTGGAACAGACAGAAGGTGGGGGAGGTGAACAGAAGACCAAGTTGTAGCAGCTGGAAGGTGTGGGAGGCCAGCAGAAGACCACTTTGCAGTAGACGGAAGGTAAGGGAGACCAGAAGACGAGATCATAGCAGATGGAAGGTGCCAGAGGCCAGCAGAGGGCCTGGATATTGGAAAAGGAAGGTGTCAGAGCCCAGTCAAAGACCAGGTCAGAACTGAGGGAATAAATGGGAGACCAGCAGAAATCGTGGGAATATGGAAGGTGCTGGAGTCCAGCAGCAGGCCTCGTTGGAGAAGGAGGAAAGTGTGGGAGTAAAGCAGGAGCTTGGTCAGAGTATATGGAAAGTTGGGGAGGCAAGCAAAAGACCAGGTCAGAGGACACAGAAGGTGTTGGAGGCCAGCAATTGGCCTGGTTGGAAGAGCCACAAAGTGTGGGAATGAATCACTCATCTAGGTGAGAGGATACAGCATCTTTGGGAGGAAACCAAAGGCTTACTCAGGCAGACAGAAGGTGTGGGATGCAAGAAGAATCTGTTGCAGAGACATGGTATGAAAGGTGAGCAGAATGCCAAGGCAGAGGACAGGAAGGGTGTTGGAGCAAAGCTGGAGGCAAATTAAATGGATACAGAAAGTGTTGCAGGACAGTCAACTGCCCGCTTGGAGGCTACAAAAAGTGTGGGAGTCTTGCAGAAGTCTCACTCGACTGAGGCAGAATCCATCAGAGCTGAGAAGAAGACGAGGTGAGAGTAGATGGAAGCTGTGGGAGCAGAGCATAAAACCAGTTGGGAGCACACAGAAGGTGTGGGAAAACAGAAGACCAAGTCATAGGAAATGGAAGGTGTGAGAGGCTAGCAGAAGACACGGTCAGGGCAGAGAGAAGGCGTGATGTGGGAGGGGAGCAGAAGGCCAGGTTGGGGCAGATGGAAGTTGTGGGAGGCCAGAAAAAGACCAGGTGGCGGAAAATGGAAGGTGTGGGGGAAGCACAAAAGACAATGCCAGAGGGTATGCAAGGTGTCAGAGGACAGCACATGTCCTGGATGGTGAAAAAGGAAGGTGTCAAAGCCCCACTGAGGGCTATTTAGGGCAGATGAAAGAAGTGGGAACCCAAAGGAAGTCCTGGTCAAAGGGTATGGAATGTGTCAAAAGCCAGCAGCCATCCTAGTTGGAGGAGAAGGAAAGTGTGGGAATCAAACAGGAGCAAGGTCATAGATTATGAGTGTGTTGGAGTGGAGTAGAATGCGTGTGAAGGCAGATGGAAGGTATGGTAGGCGAGCAGAAAGACTGGTGCAAGTATAAAGGGTGGTTTGGTAGGGCAGCAGTTGGCCTGGTTGTAGGAGACAGAAAGTGTGGGGGTAAAGCAGGAGGCTCCCTATGTGTGGAACAGCAGAAGACTTGATGGAATCCGAGGGAAGGATTGGGAGGCAAGCAGGATGCCCTGGCAGGGTAGACAGAACATGTGGGAGATGAGGACCAGGGCTTCTGCTCACCTCCCACACCTTCTCTCTGCCTGGACCAGCCTTCTGCAAGCCTTCCACTCCTTCCATCTACCCCAAACAGGCCTTCTGCCCTGCTCACACACCTGCCCCTTTCACCAACCAGGCCCTCTGCTCCCCTCCCACACCTGGACCAGTCTTTTTGTTCACTTACCACACATTCAGTCTGCCCTGATGTGGTCTTCTGCTTGGCTCCCTCATGTTCTGTCTCTGTCCAAGCAGCTTTCTGCAGGACCCCCATACTTTCTGTCTTCCTCCAACTGGACAGTGGACTGGCCTCCAACACCTCTCTCCTCTGATCTTGACTCCTGCTTACCTCTGATACTTCCTGCCCTCTGAACAGTCCTGCTTCTCGCCTCCTACACCTTCTCTCTGCCCCAGCCAGTCCTTTTGCTTGCCTCCCAAAGCTTCTGTGTCCTCTGATGAGAACACTTCATTGACTCCCACACTTTCTGTCTCCTCCAAACAGGCCAAACGTTGGCCAGGGACACATCCTGTATTCTTTGATCTGGTCTTCTCTGCTTCTCCCACAGCTTCCATGTGGTGCAAAATGTCCCCTGCTTGTCTCCCGTACATTCCATCTACCCTGACTGGGCCTCCTGCTGTCTTCCTACACCTTCCCTCTGCCACGACCTGGCCTTCTGTTCACAGCCAACACCTTCACTCTGACTGGATTAGTCCTTCTGCATGTCTCCCACTCCTTCCCCCATTCTGAATGGGTCTTCTGCTGGGCTCCAACATGTTCTTTCTCCACCTACTGAGCCTCCTGCTTGACTCCCAAATTTTCCATCTCATACAACCAGAGTGACTGCAGGCTTCTGACACCTTCCATCTGCCTTCACTGGGTGTCCTGCTCCACTCTCACACCTTCCATATCCTCCAACAGAGCTCCTGATCGACTCCTGCACTTTCCTTCTCCTCCAACCAGGCTGGCTGCTGGCCTCTGACACCTTGCATTCCCTTTAGGCAGAACTTCTGCTGGGCTCCCACTTCTTCCCTCTGCCCTGATGGGGCCTTCAGCTGGGCCCTGTAACCTACTTTTCTCAACATCCAGGCCATATTGTGGCCTAGGACACCTTCCATATCCTCTGACATTGTTTTTTGCAAGTACCCACACGTTCTGTCTGCTCCAACCAGGTCTTCTGCTTCCCTCCCACACCATACCTTCTCTCTGCCCTGACCAGGTCTTCCATAGCCTCTCATACCTTCTATCTCATGGAACCTGGTCTTCTGTTCACCTCCCACACCTTCAATCTTCTGCAAACTGGTCTTCTGCTTGGCTCCTTCATGTTCTCTGTCTCCATAATGAGCCTCCTGCATGATTCCCCACACTTTTTTTCTTCTCCTCTGTGGCAGTCCACTGGCCTGCAACATCTTCTGTGTCTGCCGATCTTCCCTCTGGCTTGCTTCCAACACACTTCCAGCCCTCCAACCTGGCCTTCTTCTCAGCTCCAATAGCATGCTTTTGCAATGGAACCTTCTGGTTGTGTCTCACACCTTCTATCTTCCCCAGCCAGGCCTTCTGCTGGCCTCCCAGACATTTTTTCTTCTCCAACTAGGTGGCTTCATTCACTCCCACACTTCCTTCCTGCTGCAGTAAGGCCAAATGATGGCCTCTGACACCTTCTGTATCCTCTGACCCAATCTTTAGAGCGTGTCCGACACCTTCCATCTGCTGCAACCTGGTCCTCTCCTTGTCTCCCACGCCTTCCATCTACCCTGGCAGTGCCTCCCCACTGGACTCCCTTACCTTCCCTCTTCCAAGATCAGCCTTCTGCTCCCCTCCCACACTACACCTTCTCTCTGACTGCACCAGACTTTCTGCTAGCCTCCGGTCAAGGGAAGGTGTCAGAGGAGAGGAGAAGGCTTGGTGGGGGCAAAAAGAAGGTGTAGCAGGAGAGCAGAAGGCCATGTCAGAGCAGAGGGAAGGACTGGTAGGTGAGCAGAAGGCCAAATACCGGCAGAAGGAAGATGTGGTTGAGTGGCAGCAGGCTGAGTCAGGGTGGTTGGAAAGTGTGGATGATGAGCAGAGGACCAGGTTGCAGCAGATGGAAGGTGTGGGACATGGGAAGAAACCAGGTCAGAGGATACAGAAGGTGTGGCAGGACAGCATCTGGCCTGGTTGGTGGAGACAGAAAGTGTGGGAGTCAAGGAAGCATCCCAGTCAGAGAAGACAGGTTTGGGAGGCTGGCAGAAGGCCTGGCTGTGGCAGACAGATGGTGTGGGATGCAAGCTGAAGGAGTGAGGGAGGTGAGCAGAAGGCCTG
>PVKM010039662.1:0-13692 GCA_004027735.1 Carollia perspicillata | reverse complement strand
TGGGGACTGGAGTGTGCAAAGGTGCATGTGTGAATGCGTGTGAGAGAACATTTGCACAGGTGTGTGTGTGTGTGATGGGAGCCTGTGTGAGAGCGTGGGGGCAGGAGGCGGCGTCCCAGGCTCGGGGCGAGGCCTCCAGGGGCTAGTCTGACGCTGCCTCTGCCTGTCGCCACCGACAGTCGCCGTGTCCTTTTCCCTTAGACCAAATCCTCAAACGTAGCGGTGGCTTCTCCCAGCCTGGGCCTCTGAGGGAGGGGAGGAGCGGGGGTGCCCCAGCCAGGTGGGCCGCCACTGACCCCGAGCCTGCGGGCCTCCCCCCCAACTCTGTGGCTTGAGCCCTCTGCCTGTCAGGGGTTCCCATCCAGACTCTGCCTCTCGCAGCTGCGTGACCTCGAACAAGTGGCCTCAGCCCCCTGGGCCCCATTGTCCACGTTTCCCGCGTGGCGGTCGCGAGGGCCGCCTCCTTCCTTGATGCCACGTGGGCAGATGAGCCATGGGAGGTGCTTCACAAGCGGGTCTGCCCTCTCTCTGCTCGCCCTGAAGGCGTCAGGGTCTTAAAGGGTCTCCTGCGCCTGTGCTGCCGAGACCCTTCTGGAGGAAGGCCCCCGAGTGCTCTCCCGGGGTGGGTGTGGTCTGGCCGCTGGGCCTTGGGCCCCAGGCGGGCTCAGGGCTGGTGGGACCGGCACCTGCAGGCCCAGACAGCAGCGCCCCGGCCCTCAGACGCGTGCGGTCAGCCCCGTGTGCTGGCCGCCCCATCGGGACACTGTCTCTGCGGAGAAGCTGGCGTCGCCGCCTCCCCGCTTCGTGGAGGGGGTGCGGGGACCACGGTGACGTTGGAGGCCGGGGCGCCCCAGGCGGTCAGCCCCCCCGCTGGGCAGCGTGGCCCTCTCACCGTCGGCCCGTCCCCTTTGCTTCCTCACCCGCCCGCCTCGCGCTGGGGACAGCGTGGCGACTTCACTCCGAGACGGAGTGTCCACTCAGTGGCCTGGGAGTGGAGTGGCTTAGCAGGCGGCCGGGGGTGTCCCTCCGTGTCCCACCAGGGCTAGTCAGGAAGTCGGAGAGATGGGGACAGACGTCTGTGCAGCCCGCCCGCCCTCCTGCCCTGCTCTGCTTAGATGTGCCCTGCTCCCCCCCCCCTTGCCTGGGGCTGGGGACTTCCTGGAACTTCCAGAACATTCAGGCCAGCCCCCCAGGGGGCCAGCGGCCTCTAGGGACACGCCCTCTCCCCAGGGCTATGCTGTCTGCCTGTCCCCTTTGCTTGCTGGGTCTGTCCTCTCCGGGCTCCTCCCTTGGTTCAGAGTGGGCGGGTCCCCACGCTCCTGCAGCCTCCCCTGGGGGTCCTGGTCTTCTCGAGGTCCCGGTTTGGGGCTGCAGGGAGGTAGAAATGCGGGGGAGACGCCCAATGGCAGCGTTGCAGAGGGGAGCTTGTCTGCAGCGCAGCAGTGACACCCGGGTGCCTGAGCTCTGGCCGCTTCCTGCCTGTGCGCACCCCCCAGATGGCTGGGTCTGGGGGTCAGGGCTGCCCGAGGTTTGCGGGAGCCTGAGGGTGGGGTCCTGGGCTAGTGCCCGCCTGCCACCCACAGCAGCTGGAGCGGGTGGGAGGACACCAGCCCCAGTAGACGGACTCAGACAAGTAGTTTAGCCTCCACAGAAGATTTCTCTTTTAAGGTGACAAGTCTCCATCACCTGCTGAGACCGGGGGCCGGGGCTGCTGACGCCCACTGGTTTCCGGCTCCCTGTGTGGAGGGGCTGGGGCTGTCAGAAGGGGCCCCTGGACTCCTGCCCCTCCCTGCCTGCATGTGCCAGGCCGGACCCGGGGGCCTACCTTCTGTGCTTTTTTGGTTGGGGGCAGGGAGCTCAGAAGGTGAAGTTGAACCAGCCCCGGGTGGGGTCGGGTGGGGACACCAGCTGGACCCCAGGACAGGGACGTGGCAGCGCCTACTCACCCCCACGTGGTTAGTGTTCCCTGGCTTTACTTTTCTGTCTTGGTTTTTAAAAGATGAGCCACGTGTCTGCAACAGACAGAACCGTGTGGGGACCTCAGTGTGGCAGCTGATTGCCCGTGACCTGGGTCTGGCTGTGCTTCTGACCGGCGGCCACTGTTTTGGGTTGTGGTTTCCCTTCACCTTGACCTCCCTGCCCCACCCCCACCCAAACGTGCCTTACTGACAATAAAGTAGTGAGCAGTGTTAGTGAACACCACGTGGCCTCACGTCACATCACCACGTGGTCGGTTTTCCGACTGACTGTGCGGTCCAGCTACCTGTGGGAGGTACTGAGGGCCTCCCGGGCGGTGACGGCACAATGCTTCCTGGCCCAGAGGCCGCCTGGCGGGATTCGTAGGTGCCGATGCCTCCTGAGGGCAGGCCTTCTGGGGGAAAGGGGCTGTCCAGATGTGGGGGGCTCTGGGGGTGCTGTGCACTGGGACTCACTGCCCGCCCGCCTCCTGCAGGGCATGGCCGGGCGGACGAGGACTGTGGAGACGAGCGGGCCCGGCACCGGGAGGAGCGGCTGCTGGGGGCGCGGCTGGACCGAGACCAGGAGAAGCTGCTCAGGTGAGGGCTTGGGGTGGCAGGGCCTCTGGGTCTGGGAGCCCCTCCGCGGTGGTGGGTGACTGGGGCGACCTTGGATGGGCGTGGCCCCTTGATCACAGGGGCCACGGTGCTGAGAGCGGGTGCCGCCTGGCCCAGGCCCCTGACCCTGGGCGGGGGACCCTGCTGGGCCCCTCAGCCTCTCTCCCGGGTCTGGGCCTGGGGTCCTTCTCTGACTCTGAGCATGCTCTGTGGTCTGGGTGCAGTGTTGTCCTGCTGGCGGCGTGGTGTCCCCAGGGCTGTCCGGGCCACTGCTGACACCTCTGTTTTCTTCCAGAGAAAGCAAGGAGCTGGCCGACCTGGCCCGGCTGCACCCCGCCAGCTGTGCTGCTAACGGCCTGAACCCCAATCTCATGGTGACTGGGGGCCCAGCGCTGGCGGGCTCCGGTCGCTGGTCCGCCGACCCTGCGGCCCACCTGGCCACTCACCCCTGGCTGCCCCGTTCGGGCAGCGCGTCCATGTGGCTCGCCGGGCACCCCTACGGTGAGTGGGTGGTTTCTCCCTTAGCCGGGCCCTGCTTTCTCTGCTCCGAGCTTCAGCCCACACTTGTCCAGGGTGGGGGAGGTCACCGACAGCACCGGCCTGTGGGTTCTCGGCTGTGAGCCTGTTTATGGGGGGGCCTGGGGGGGCAGCTGTGGGTGTCCGTGATGTGGTCAGCCAGCCCTCTCCCCCTCGGCTTCCTGCATGGTCCCTAGAGGTGGGGGTCTGGGGGGTGGGCAGGGGAGGGGCCTGGCCTGGGGTCCCCGTTGCTGATTCAGGCCTGGGTCTCTCCTAGGCTTGGGTCCCCCCTCTCTGCACCAGGGTATGGCACCCGCCTTCCCGCCCAGCCTGGGGGGCTCCCTGCCATCAGCCTACCAGTTTGTCAGGGACCCCCAGTCGGGCCAGCTGGTGGTCATTCCCAGCGATCACCTGCCTCACTTCGGTAAGTGGCGGCTGAGGGCCTCCTGTGGGGGAGGGGAGGGGGACCGGTCCCCCCCCAGCAGAACAGATGGCAGGCAGCCTGGGGCTCACAGAAGACTTGTGATGTCTGCCCGTGGTTCCCACGTGTGACAGATCCACAGGGGCCCTCGTGATAAGCTGCTCCTGCCCGGAAACCATGTGGAGAACCAAAACAGGGCCACCCTGGGGCGGCGTGGACCCCCCAGGCGCCCCCATCCCTCGGAGTCCCCTCTGCAGGGAGGAGTGGGGGGAGGAGTTGGGAGCCCCCAGGTTGGCACGCTCTAGCTGGGAGGCTCCGGGGCAGCCACGGTCGGGTATGGCTGGGGCCCCCTGAGAAGGTCCTGGCCCCGGCTCAGCCTTCCCATCTGCACGGCGGGGCGGTGGGTGGCAGGCGGGCGCAGCTCACGGTGTGTGTCCCCCGCAGCGGAGCTGATGGAGCGGGCCGCCGTGCCGCCCCTCTGGCCCGCCCTGTACCCGCCGGGCCGCAGCTCCCTGCACCACGCCCAGCAGCTGCAGCTCTTCTCCCAGCAGCACTTTCTGCGGCAGCAGGAGCTCCTGTACCTGCAGCAGCAGGCCGCCCAGGCCCTGGAGCTGCAGAGGAGTGCCCAGCTGGTGGTGAGTCGGGGTGGCGCCGTCGTGGCGGGAGGGGGCACATGGGGGCAGCGGAGTCCGCTCCTCCTCCTGTTGCCGGTGGAGCAGAGACTCCAGAAAGTTCAGGACTGTGGGGGAGGAAAGATGAGAGAGGCCGGTGATCAGGGCGGGCCTCATGGAGGAGGTGACATTCACCTGGAGACCTGGAGGAGTCCTCCTGGCGGAGGGCGCTGTGTGAGTGAGGCCCAGAGGTGGACAGAGCTTGGCAGGGCTGGGGTATAGGGGGCAGTGGGGAGACTGAGGCAGGAGAGGTGACCTTGTGAACGGGGGAGGTGTGGGTGGGGCAGTGAAGGGGTCCCAGGGGGCTCCTGCCAAGTCCTGAGCCCAGCCTGTCCCGGCTGCCTCCTTAATGGCCCTGGGCTGCCCTCTAAGGCTGGGGTTGGCCTCTTACGTCCACGTTGCCTAATGCCCTGAGATAGGAGACTGAGGCACCCCCCCGTGCGGCGGGCTCCCCAGAGCCCACTGCCCTCCTGCCTCCTTGAAGGCATGGACGCCTGCCCTCTGCCCGGCCTTGTCCCTCCTCCCCAGGCAGCAGCGGCTTGAGCGGAGTCAGCAGAGGGGCGCACGCGGCAGGTGGCACCCCGGCATTGGGCCTCAGCACCCTCGCGCCTGGCTGTGTGCCGTGCGAGTGGCCTTACCTTTCTGGGCTCCGGGTCTCCTCCCCTGGAAGAGGAAGGTGCTAGTCACCCCGGTGTCGTCGGGGCTGTCCAGTGGGTGTGAACGCTCGTGCGTGGCTGCGGCTCAGAGCGATTCTGCCGGTGCGTGGGCCGCCTGGCCCCGGCAAGCTCTGGCTGCCCCTGAGCCCTGTCCCTTCTGGTTCCTCAAAAGTCATCACAGGCAGGAGGAGGCCCCCTGCCCGCCTTGAGGGGTTTGGAGACGCGGGTGTGAGAAGCAGGGGTGCGCTCGCAGGCAGTGAGTTCTCCGTGCTGGTAGCCGTCTGCGTGCCCGGAGGGTCCCCAGAGCAGGGCAGCTCCTTCATCGTAGGGGCCCTGCCTCTGCTCTGGTCCTCCTGACCCCCCAACTTGGAGGGTCCCAGCAGGGCCAGGGTCTGGACCAGGGGTTCCCCCAGCTCTGCTGCTGGGGTTCTCTAAGGAATGCTGTGCCTGTTACGTGGGGAGGGCGGCCTGTCTGTGCCCGGACCCTGCCTGGGGTTCTCTGGGAGCCGGGGGGTGCCTGGGGACAGGGTGCCGTGTCCTGCTGTGCTGACCCCGCCTGCTGGCCCCCTCCCTAGCAGGAGCGGCTGAAGGCCCAGGAGCACCGGGCAGAGATAGAGGAGAAAGCCAGCAAGCGGAGCCTGGAGACCACGGGCAAGGCCGGCCTGGGCGCTGCGGGCCCTGGCCTGCTACCTCGGAAGCCCCCTGGCCTGGCCACTGGCCCTGCCGGCAGTTATGGCAAGGCCGTGAGCCCACCACCATCTCCTCGTGCTTCCCCTGTGCCTGCCCTGAAGGCCAAAGTCATCCAGAAGCTGGAGGACGTGGCCAAACCACCACCCGCCTACTCCTACCCTGCCACGCCCAGCTCCCACCCCACCAGCCCGCCTCCCGCCTCCCCGCCGCCCACACCTGGCATCACCCGCAAGGAGGAGGCGCCCGAGAACGTGGTGGAGAAGAAGGACCTGGAGCTGGAGAAGGAAGCCACCAGTCCCTTCCAGGCCTTGTTCTCAGGTAGCAGCGTGGCTGCGGCCCAGGGCCTGCGTGGGCCCCTCAGCCTCGCCCTGCCTGGTTGCTTTTGTTTAAGTGCCCGGTCCCCCTGTCGCTGGGAGCCCCTGCGGCACACTCGGGAGTGAACCCAGGCGCCCTTCCGCAGTGGCCGTGTCTGGGAAGTGAGCGGGCTCTAGGTCTGCTTCAGAGCAAAGAGACCGCAGGACACGCAGCCTGGCGCTAAGGTGTCACGTCGGTGACAGCCCCACAGGCACCCCCATTCTGGGCTATGGGCCCACCCCCTGCACCGCATACCCGCTCTTCGCCTGGCCCGTGTCAGTGGGGACGTGCAGTAGGTGGCATGTGTGGGCCTGAGGCTTACGCTCCTCTTCCCTGGCGGCTGGGAGTGTGGCTTCTCCAGGGGACCCCTTGAGTGTGAATGTAGGTTCTGCAGCCAGGATGCTGTGTGATCTTGGGCAAGTAGCTGCCCCTCTCTGGGGAGATTCGATGCCACGCTGGTGTCCAGCACTGAGCACGTGCCTGGCCCTGGGGGCCACTCTGTGCATCTGTCCCATCCCCCAACCCCACCCTCTGCCCATCGGACTCTTGTGAGGCACCCGCCTCTGGCCAGCTCTCGGTGGGGCCTCGGAGCACCACAGAGTGTCGGGCTCCTGCCGTCCTGTGGGTGTTCAGAGTGAAACAGTGGGAAGCAGCATGGTCTGCTATTAGTTTTTGGACAGCTTGGTGCCCCAGTCTGCTTTAAGGGGGCGGGGCGGGCGATTCTTTGGGAGAGGGGGCCAGAGGTGCACAGGCTGGGTGAGACCGTTTGGGACCTTAGGGGGCATCTGCTCCTGGACCAGCCTTGCACTGGGAGCTGGGTGGGAGGAGCTGGAGAAAACTCCAGCTGTGGCTCCTGCCTGTGAGTCTGAAGACTCATGGGGACAGGATGGTGGCCTGTTCTCCCCCCGGGGTCCCTCGGATGCTACGTGGACAAGACCCCAGAGAGCAGAGAGGGGGCATCTCGGTCTGTCCCCTGGTGGGTGGGTGTTGATGGGGACACAGGGATGGCGGACGAGGCAGGAGGAGGGGCCTCGCTGACCCTCGGTGTCCTCTGCAGATATCCCGCCCAGGTACCCGTTTCCGGCCCTGCCGCCGCACTACGGGAGGCCCTACCCATTCCTGCTGCAGCCCACGGCGGCCGCCGACGCCGACGGTCTGGCCCCCGACGTGCCGCTGCCGGCTGATGGGCCCGAGCGCCTGGTGCTCTCGCCCGAAGACAAGCCCATTCGCCTGTCCCCCTCCAAGATCCCGGAGCCGCTGCGGGAAGGCCCAGACGAAGAGCCGCTGGTGGAGCGGGAGGTGAAGGCAGAGGTGGAGGACGTGGACGAGGGGGCTGCGGAGCTGCCCTCCCTGGAGTCCCCGCTGGCACTGCGCCCCGAGGAAGCCATGGTGGCCCCGAGCCCCGCGGGTGGCTGCGGAGGCGGCCTGCCGGAGGTTCCGGTGCTGGGCGCCGGTGGGCAGGGGGACGAGGAGCCCTCCGGCTGCCTGGACTTCGCTGAGAGGGCGGAAGCGCCAGTGGACTCGCCGGGCCGGATGGTATCCTGCATGGCCGCCCCGGACCCCGGGGGGCGGCTGACCCCGGAGACGCTGGTCGAGGCTAAGGAGGAGCCCATGGAGGTGCCCGTGGATGTGCCTGTGGCTGCGGCTGTGGCGGAGGCGGTGCCGGAGGAGGCCCTGGCGCAGGGGACAGCGAGCGAGCCACGGCCTAGCCTGGAGTTGGGAGACTGTGACGTGCCCTCTGCGGAGGGCCTGGAGGCCCAGGAGGCTGAGCCCGCGCCCAGCAGTGCCTGCTTCCTGGAAGAGGAGGGCTCCGAGCAGTTCCCGCCCAGCCTGGAGGACCCGCTGGCCGGCATGAACGCCCTGGCGGCGGCCGCAGAGCTGCCCCAGGCCAGGACTTTGCCCTCCCCGGGCGCCGGAGCCCGGGCCCTGGAGCCGCTGGAGGCCGCGCAGAGCCTGGTCCTGGAGCAGAGCTTCCTGCAGGGCATCGCCCTGCTGAGCGAGATCGCCGAGCTGGAGCTGGAGAAGAGGAGCCAGGAGCTGGGAGGTGAGCCGCGCTGGGTGGGGGTCCGCCGCGGGAGTCTGGTTCCGAAGAAGTTTTCCAAAGATTTTATTTATTATTTTTAGACAGAGAGGAAGGGAGGGAGAAAGAGAAGGAGAGAAACATCAGTGTGTGGTCGCCTCTTGCACACCCCCCACTGGGGGACCTGGCCAGCAACCCAGGCATGTGCCCTGACTGGGAATTGAACCAGCGACCTTTTGGTTCGAAGGCCGGCACTCAGTCCAGAACCACACCCACCGAGGCCAAAAAAAAGTTTTTAATACCGCTTAAAAATTTTGAAAACACTCAGTGTGTGGCTTACTCATGTCATTTCCTAACGATGTTGGTGAAACACACGCGACACCTTTTTGCAAGTGTCCGGGGGGTGTGCGGTGGACTTGCGAGCTGCTCGGCCTCTCTGTGGGGCTGCTTAGTGGTGAGATTGCTCCTTGTTCTCTCGGCGAGTCTTGTATCAGCAGGATTCTTCGGTCGTGAGGGACAGAGATGCATTTTAACTGGCTTAGGAAACGGTGGGTGACTTACCGGCTTGTAGGAACAAGTGCAGCTAGGGGACAGTTTCAGGTCTGGCTGGATCCAGGCGCTCAGGCCCGTCAGCAGGCATTTCCTTTCCTCCCGCCCTCATCCCTGTCCCTCTCTGTCCTGTTGCTGCACTCTTCTCTCAGTTGGCCTCATTCAGGGCAGGCCACTGTTCTTCTTGGGGGTGGTGGTGGTGAGGAAAGGGAATACTTGTCCCCCTGTACTTGTCCCAGGCCCATGGGCTTCTGGTGGCTCTAGCAAAGATGCCACAGTTCATTCTCATTGGCTCTCTGGGGGTTCGTGCTTTTTGCAGAAGCAAACCCTGCAGCTCAGGAGAGGGGATGGACCAGACTGATCATGCTCCACCCTTGATGGGGTGTCACTTCCTGAGTATGGGAGGCCTCCGAGGAAGTGGGGTGCCGTCTGCAGAAGGGGCAGTGATGAAGTCAGGGCTGGGCACAAAATCCGCGGCGCTCCACAGAGAAAAGTCGGGGCACTTCAAGAGATGTGCGAAGGGGTCAGCCACCGCCTTGCCGCCCCGGGCTGGGCAGCACGGCGGGGAGGGGGGGCCCGGCGACAGCTGCGGAGGAGTTAACAACAGCGTTGCCGGTGTTCGTTCAGTGGGTTTCGTCTGGAGCTGTTTCCACACACGTTTCTAAAATCCAGACCGTTGTGTGAACAGTGCTCTGTAACCTGCCCTTTCCACTCGGTGTTCTTTACTGCCCGCTTTTCGGTTTTCTCAAAGCGTTGTCAGTGTTTTTGATTGAAGACATTTGTGTCTTTTAAAATGCATTTTTGACCTGGCTGGTGTGGCTCAACGGATCGAGCACCGGCCTGTGAATGGAAAGGTTGCCGGTTCGGTTCCCGGTCGGGGCACATGCCTGGGTTGCTGGCTGGTTCCCCAGTAGGGGGCGTGTGAGATGTCTCTTGCACATTGATGTTTCTCTCCCTCTTTCCCTCCCTCCCTTCCGCTCTCTCTAAAAGTAAATAAATAAAAGTAAAACCTTAGAGAGTGCACTAGGAAAGCAATAAAACGGTTTTTGAGGGACTACCCAGTTTTCTGGCCGTGGAGGGCCCCCGCCTCCCATGGCGGAGTCCTGGATTGTCGGGCTTTTCCCTCTTCTCTCTTTTTTTTCCTTTCTGTTGTGGTAAAGTGATGTCTCTCCTTGAAGAAAACTCTTTGCCCGCGCCTTGGTGTTCCTGGCGGTGCGCTCGCGTGGGCAGAGTCGCTGGGTCAGAGCAAGGCCACGCGTGTGAGGCTCAGCCGAGGTCGTGCCCCGTGGCTCCCCAGACGCTGGGATGGGAGACACCCTGCCCCTGCAGTTCTTTGTTTGTTTTCCCGAAGTTCTTTGTTGCTTTTCTTTTGTTTACCTGACTTGGGATAAGAAAACTGTTTTTTCAGAGGACAGAGCAAACCCTTTTGACCCTACCAACGTGTGTTTTTTTCCTGGGGGGAACGCAGAAGGCCTGGGGTGCTTGGGCGAAAAGGGGGCTGAGGAAGGGTCCCCCAGTTTGGGGGCTGCTGCCCACTTTGGCCCCTTTCGGCCCTCCTCCTCCTTTTCTGTTTGGGGCCGCACCCACCTTCATGCGACAAGTACTTAGTAAGCGCCTGCTGCATACCCGGCGTGGTTTGGCTGCCGGGGCCTGGCGGCGGATGGCCGCCTTGGGAGGCCCTCAGTGCTGCCGGCGGTGGGAGCCGACACTGGGCAGAGCACAGGGGAGGGGAGGGAAGGGTGGGCTCAGTGGGGCTGGCCAGGGAAGCCCCTCGTGATGCGGGTGCCTGAGGAAGGTGAGGGAGGAAGACGGTTCTAGGAAAGCCATTGGGACTGGAAGATCAGCAAGTGCAAAGGCCCTGAGGTGACAGTGTCTGGCACTGGCACGCTGGAACAAGAGCAAGGAGGCCAGGGTTGGAGTGGTGAGGGAGGTGGGCGGGGTGGGGCGGGGGCTTTTTCTTGAAGACGGTCTTGAGCTGGAGTGAGAGGATCAGACACGCAGGGTGGTTGTCGGGGCTGTGAGGACGGGGAGGCTCCTAGGTGGGGACGGGACCCTGTGGAGGCCCCCCCGGGCCCGGGGTGGGGGTGGTGCAGAGGTGAAGGAGCAGGCTGAGGCGGAGCCAGCAGGCCCTGCGGACGGGCTGGACAACGCCAGACAACGGTGTGGAGGGGCGACCCAGGGGTTGGGCCTGTTTTGAGTTGCGGGAAGCCGCGGGGGCAGGTTTTGGGAGAAATCAGCGGTTGGTGTGCTGGTTTGGATGCTGACCTCTGAGATGCCCTTGAGCACTGCTGCGTGTGGGGGTGTGGCCCTGCGGCTCTGGGGCTGGAAAGTGTGTCTGGGGCGGGCAGGGGTGGGGCGCGGGGTCCTGGTGGCTCCCTCTTCTCTGCGGCCGGGATGGGGTTACGGGGCACCGGTCCCTCCGGGTGCCCCATGGAGCTGGGCGGCGAATGGCCCTGGGCACAAGCAGGCGCAGCTTTCCCTCGGCCGCCTACGGGGCTGGTCGGCTGGCCATCCAGCCTTTGCAACTGACCCTGGTCCTGCGGAGGTTCTGCCTCAGCAAAGCCACAGGGGTGGTGTCTCCCAGTCCTGGAGGCCAGAAGTCCGAGACCCGGGTGGGCGCAGGGCTGGTTTCTCTGAGGCCGCTCTCCTTGGCGTGTGGACGGCTGTCTTCTCTGTGTCCTCACCTGGACGCCCCCTGCATGGTTCTGATCTCTTCTTACAAGGACAAAGTCATATCGGGTTAGGGCCACCGCCAGGGCTTCACTTTCACTTAATTGCATTTTTCAAGACTGTCCCCAAATAACGTCACGTTCTGAGTTCCTGGGGCTCACATTTCAACATGTGGCTTGGGTGGGGGACCAGGTCGACCCGCAGCAGCTGGCACCAGAGCTGTCCAGGCTGCCGTGGGCTGTCGGCCCCCAGAGCCCCAGTGAGACCTGGGTGTGGGAGGGTGAAGGAGGTGACAAAGGCCGCCTCGGCCCCCTCCTCTGCCCCGGAGCAGCCTTGCCCACCAACACAGGATCCTGTCGGGGCCTCCAGCACGCTCCACGGGCGTCCCCACAGGGCGGGCCTCGCGCTTCACCCTGATGGCGCCCGTGGGAGCTGATGGGCTTCGCCACGTGGCTTCCTCAGTCTCCGTGGGGCGGAGAGGGCCTGGCGGTGAGCAGTGCCGCGGCTCACGGCGAGCACTACTGACATCTAGTGGGGGGAGGCGGGACAGGGCTAAGCAACCTGAGCGGGAGCAGGGGCAGCGCCCCAGGGCGGGGGCGGCGCCCACCTGAGCTGGAAGGCCGCCCAGGCTGAGAGGCCCGGATCCTGCTGCTTAGTTAGGGTGTCAGTTCCGCGGAGCTCTCTCGCCACTGGGAGGAAAGGGTCGCGTGGAGCGGTCACGAAGATTGACCGTACACCGTGTCACAGAGGAAACATTACGTTAAAATGCACGTTAACCTGGGCTGCTCTCCCACCCCCGGGCGGGGGTCCCGGGGGTGTGGGCTGCAGTGCTGGGCAGCCCCGTCCCCGGGGAGCACAGGCGAGGCGGGCGGCTCACCTGCCTCCTGTCTGCAGGTGCGGAGCGGGGCGCGGCCGTGCGGCCCTCCCTGGAGAGCCTGCTGGCCGCCAGCAGCCACTTGCTGGAGGAGGCGCTGGACAGCCCCTTCGCCGACCCGCTCAAGAGCCTGCGGCTCCCGCGGGAGCTGAACCCCGGCAAGAAGTACAGCTGGATGCGGAAGAAGGAGGAGCGGGTGAGGGGTCCGGGCCCGGGTCTTCCCACCGGGGGCCTGTGCGGTGGGGGCGGAGACGGCCCCCCACCCAGGGCCCCCTTGCCTGGGGCAGGGCTGGCTTCGGAGGCGGAAGGGCCTGGTCTGAATCCGGCTCCCGCACGGACGTGCTGGGTGGCCCTGGGGAAGTCGATCCGTTTCTCTGGGTCTCGGTTACCTCTTCGACAGCACGTCAGGGTGTGTCCTGGGGGCAGCGAGGGATGGGGCGGGAAGAGTAGACCGGGCTGTGCTTCCTCTGCGCCCCCGCCCGAGAGAGGGGACGTGGCGGCCCACGTGGCTCAAGCAGTGGTTGTGGGCAGAGTGGGCCTCTTGGCCGCTGTCATGCAGACGAGGCACCGGTGCTGTGCCCAGGGCCACGGCCGGTGGTGGCAGAGATGGCGCTGGAGCTGGGCGCCAGGTCTGGGCCGTGCAGCCTTGCCGTCCCCTGGCTGACCAGCGCGGGGGGCGGCGGGAGCGGGCGGGCCTAGCGTGCTCAGCGCCTCTCCCCCCACAGATGTTCGCCATGAAGTCGTCCTTGGACGGCATGGACGCCGTGGAGCTGGACTTCCGCATGCGGCTGGCCGAGGTGCAGCGGCGCTACAAGGAGAAGCAGCGCGAGCTGCTCAAGCTGCAGAGGCGCCGCGAGTCCGAGTGAGTGCGCGCCCCGCCCCGCCCCGCGGCCCGCCCCGTAGGCGCTGGCGCTCAGTAGGTCCGCTGTGGCAGGCCGGCAGAGGTGTGTGAGGACCCGAGTGACGTGGGCGCATCGTATGTCTCCTCTCCGCACCTCCCCCCACCCCCCAGTTCACAGCCGAGCGTGTGATTCTCTTTAAGGGACAGGCGCGAGGATCCCCATAGAAGCTTGGCACGCAGAGGCCCTGGCAGGCCACGGAAACGGACCCACGCCCTGAGCGCCCTGTCGCCCCCCCGCAAGAGAGGGAAGAGCCGCAACAGTAGCGGAAAGTAAGGCTGGCCCCTCGGTGGGTCGGGAACTAACTGGCACAGAGCTCGGAGGGGAGGAACACGGGCCCACGCAGGGCCTGTGTCTGGGCACGCGGGACCTCGAGTCCCTTGTGCCCGGCCCACCCGGTTTGGTAGCTGTCAGGGAGCCCGGAGGGTGCGCCAGGCGAGTGGCGGATCAGACAGGCAGGCTCCCCCAGCCAGGACCGAGGCTCCTAGGCATCACCCCAGCGCTTCTTTGGCCCGTCGTCCTGCCAAGCCCGCTTCCTCTGCGGCGAGGGACCAGCTCCCGCGCTCCGCCACGCACCTCTCCCCACGGAGGGCTGGCAGAGCTCCTTGTCCTATGGGGTGGGCTCCCAGTCCATGCTGGACACTTGGCGCCCTCCATGCTGGACAGTGGCATTCCCGTCCACCTGGCTTGGCCAGACCTGCTGGCTCGTGCCTGAGCCTGTTCCCTGTGACCTGGGGCCATCTCCTTCGGGGACAAACTCCTTAAGTGGCAGCAGAAGTTAGGTGTGGCCCCTCTGGAG
>PVKM010039661.1:0-13717 GCA_004027735.1 Carollia perspicillata | reverse complement strand
GGATCATGGCTTCTTACAAAATGCAGAGGCTGTTCTGTTTTTCTTTCTGTCTCAAATAAACAGTAGGGATGTTAATGAACCCCACTCCCTCCCCGCATACCAAGAGGAAGTAAAACTGCTTTCCCCTGGGATTTTCCACAGCTCTGTGGTGAGGACCGGGCCCTTGGGGAGCCGGCTGCGTGTTCTGACCTTTTCCTCAGAGCTGTGTTTACTTTCAGAAGACTCAGGAAGGGCCTACCGACACTGCTTGGATCAGGGCACTTGGCAGACGCTGGAGAACTCCACAGGTATTTGGCAGGATGACTCCGAATGCGCTGAGAACCACAGCTTCAGAGAAAACGTGAGTGTGCTGGGCTCAGTGAGAGCAAGCCCCGGGGCCGAGCTGCTGTACACCCTCCACCAGGACCGTCCGTGGCCCAGTGGCTTCAAGGCCCATGCAGAGAGCCTTCCCACAGCTTCTCTGCCTCAGACTCACCCAGAGGAGACCCTCAATCACACCAAACAGCACCCCCTGTGGCAGCCACTGAATGGCTTCTACCTTGAGGGTGAAAGGTGACCCCTAAGGCAATTCAGCCTCTTGGCGCTGTCCTAGCCATTTCTTTGTGGCTCCCTCTGCCCAGAGCAGCTCTCCTCAGCTCTTCTGTGGCTTCTCCTCATTTTTCAGGTTTCAGTTCAACACCTCCTTCAAAGTGAAGTCTTCCATGGCCACCCCATCAAGAGTGGCCTTCTTTTTCTTTTTCTTTTTTAATATTTTTATTTATTTATTTACTTTTAGAGAGAGGGGATGGGAAGGAGAAAGAGTGGAAGAGAAACATCAATGTGTGGTTGCCTCTTGTGTGTCCCCTGCTGGGAACTGGCCTGCAACCCAGGCATGTGCCCTGACTGGGAATCGAACCGCGGTCGTTTGGTTCACAGGCCCGTGCTTAATCCACTGAGCCACACCAGCCAGGGCAAGAGTGGCCTTCTTGATCCCTTTCCACCATGCCCCCGCAATGCTCTGACAAACTCCCATGTTTGCTTATTTGTTTTCTAGCCCTCATTAGAACGTGTACTCAGTGGTAGCAGATGTGTGTGCCAAGCTCAGGGGTTTCAAGCTGAGGGTTGAGGCAACAGCCGGATTTCCTGCCCAGACTCTTTGACTCCTGGCTGTTCATACCCAGACCCTTCACCTCTCTGTGACTCGGCTTCCCCATCCATAGCATTTATTTGCATGTGATTGCTGTGAGGATTCAATTAAATAGACACACAAACATTAATAGATATGCCATTCTTCGGAAAGAACCTGACCCAGTCAGCACACCTATGTAGCAGTGACTGCTCTGTGACCAGGACCCAGCACAGTGACTGGGCAGTGAATCAGCAAAACAGGTCAGCACAGGTTTGCTTTAGACTCCTATCCATGCATTTTCTTCCCAGCATCCTACACTGCAATCCCCACAGGCATGGCTCTTCTCCCCAAAGACCTCCTGTGTGTACCATCCCACCCACCTTCCTTCAAAGTGAAGTGCGAAAGGCAGCCTGGACAGAGAAAGAGGTGTTTGGGAATCAGGCAGATATCTAGGGCCGTGTCTTGGTTTCTTTCCGACAGTCAGACATGAAGTGCCTACTGTGTACTAGATTTTTGCTCTAGCCACTGGAGCTTTGAGTCTCTGGTGGTATGGGGACAAGGTGGAGACCTCTAGAGATGCCACCTTAGGGAGTTAGGACTTTGCACAGTTGGAAAGGAAGGAACATAACTCTGAGTTGGCTTTGAAAGGATTGCAGGATTGCTCTGGCCAGTCAGAGAGAAAGGCCAGGAATGGGCCAGGCTAGAGGCAGAGCAGGGCCGGCAGGCAGGAGTCACTCGGTCACTCAGCCCAGATACGGAGAGACCACCAGCAGGACGGAGGGAAGTGGGAGACTGGATTTATAGGTTTCTGAGGAGGGAAATAGTATGACCAGATGCTGGGGGGAGGGTGAGAAGGGAGAGTCAAGGGCAACAGAAAGCTCAGGTTGGCTTGGGCCCCTGAGGAGCTTTGAAATGCCCCTCACTGAGACTGGGGACATAGGAAGAGTCCTTCCCTTGCATCTCTCCTGGGTTCTGGATATTTCACTATCACTACAGAATTCCTTGCCCTAACTCGACACTGCAAACTGTCCCCTGTCCCCTGCCCCAAGTAGTGGCTCACTTCTTTCAGAATTTAGTTGGGTTTTGACATTTGCTTTAGTTTTCCTAAGTCATTTTAATATTTTCCCATCAGATGTTAAAGATATTTTAATAAAGTTTGGGGATGTGGGGGGAGGTAAGGAGTTTAGGTCTAGGAACACTAACCATGTGACTTTAAGCCATGTAACTTCTCTCTAAGCATCCCAAAGTGGGGTTGATAATACCAACTTTGCCCAGGCCGGTGGTGAGGCTTGAGGGAACAATGGGTGCCACGTCCTGGCACCCCCTTGGCACTGCATAGTTACGATTATTGCATTTCATCTCCTCAGAATGTCTCCTCTGGTCCCCAACAAACCCAATTCTTTCCCTTCCTGGGCCTCTCTCTACTCCGCTCTGAGGGCAGTGGTCACAATCCACTTGTCATCGTGAGTTTTTGGTGTCTGAGGGTGGCTTTTCTGCTGTGGCTTCTTTGGGTTTATTTTAAAATATGTAATATTTTATTTGACTTTCAAAAATAAAAAAATAATTTTCTGTGACGATATATATGAATATGTAAAATTTTATGCCACTGAAAAGACCTTTGATTAATTTCAATGCACTTTTATATTTTAAGCTGCAGTAATACATTTAAAATGTCAGATGCTTTAAATATTTTAAGTATCTTAAATAGGACAAGCAAATCTTTAATTCTTAAATAATTCTAGTCCATTGAATATATCAGGCTTATCTGGTGAATCTTAAATTTTCTTAAATAAGTCAATACTATTTTCGATTTAAACTTAAAGTCAAGTACTTATTGACATATTTCATAATGGAGCCGCAATCTTAATTCTAATATTCTAATATGGTACATCCTCTAGGTAGTAATACCAGTTATGTATAGATTGTCAAATACTTTGAAAAGCTTCTATATGAGGGACAAATAGAAGGACGAACATGGGATGCTGCCAAGTGAAATGTTGATGGGAGCATCCGGGCGGCGGGTATGCAGGAGTTTGTGACGTTCCTTTAACTTTGCTGTATGTTTGGCTCACTTCCTGTAGAGCCTCGTGGGAGTTGGCACGCCCTTGGCTTTCCTAAGTGCGATATCTTCCCATCAGGCACAAAGAGCCTTCCACGGGATCCTCTAAATCCCCAGGGAATTCTTTCTAAACTGCTTTTTAACCTTATTACTTGATTTGAGTTGACAGAACTCTGTGTTTCCTATATAGTTTTACCATATGACAGGTCACGCCTCTTAAAGGAATTAAAATACCTGTGGCTGACTTGGATTCAGCTTATCTCAGGCATTTGTCTGACTTTCATCAGGACACTAGACTCATGCTAATTGCATGGCTTGAGTTAGGCAAATCGCCTGCATTTTTCATCTTCCCTCGTGCACTAAGCTGCTCGAGAATGATGACAAAATCATAGTTATAGGTGAATACCCATCATCCCCTGGCCTGGTACTGGGATGCATGCACAAAAGCCTTTGCACACGGTGGGTACTTAATACATACTGAGTAAGTGGTTTCACTGATGCTGAGTCAAGGGTCTGTAGGGGAGCCTCAGCATCAGTATGCCTGCTGAGTTCCCCAGGTGATTCCAAAGTGCAGCTGAGGCCGGACCGAGGCCTTAGGGAGGAACCTGCCAGCATGTGTGAGAGGCCTGCTGCTTCCTCTGGGCTTAGTTAGGTCTGCAGCAGCCCACATCAGTGGACAGGGACAAGAAAACAAGATTTGAAAACTGCACTTTCCAAGACAGGAAGTAAAGATTTCTCTCTTTAGAAAAGTGAGGACAAGGGCATTGCCTCCTCCTGTCTGCAAATGGCCGTATTTCGAAGAATTCAAATATTAAAAATAATAATAAAACCAACTTTTGGACTTGTTTACCTGTGTTTGTAATAGAGGGTTGAAATTCTGCCCCCAAAATGCTAGTGTTAGTAAATCTTTGCCCTTCAGAGTTTTGGCCAACAAAATATGTTATGTTCTCCCAATTGACAATACACTGGGTGTCCTTAGCACATTAAATGGTACTTTTTAAAGAGATTGTGTGTGTGCACATGCATAAGTATTAACAAATATGTTTGGATTCCTTGGTACAGAATCCTGCTTAGTAGTGTTTAAATAAATTATCTTGTCTTACTTCACGCTGTTTTTCTTTGCCCTTAAACAAGTTCTTTCTATTCTCAAATACAGAATTTAATTGCTATATCTGTTATAATTTTAATACATTTAATTTTAATGATAAATTTTAATTTTAATATAGCCTAAAAATATATATATATATCCATTTTTCCAATATTTTATTTTGAAATATCCAAACATAGAAAAGTTAAAAGAATAATAAACTTTCATAGATCTACTATATAAATCTGTTAATATTTTGCCACATTTTCTTTCTCTCTTTCTGAAATATTTAAAAATAACTTGCTGACATCATGAGATTTTGCCCCTAAATATTCATCAAGTACTTCCTAACTTTAAGAACATTATTACACATAACTACAATGCCATTGTTTCAACTAAATGAAATTAACAGTGATTCCATCACATTAACTAATGCTTCGTTCATTTTCACATTTCCCCAGTTGTTCTCCCTGGCCCCTGCCCAATTTTTTATAACAGCTTTTCTACCATGGACCAGGCTCTGATCTAGGTTCTTATGTTGCATTTAGTTTTATATCACTTCAGTGTCTTTTAATGTAGAACAATGCTCCTCCTACTCCTGCCCCCTCTCCAATGACATTGGCTTTTTGAAGAGGCCAGAAGAACTTTGCTATAGAATGGCACACAGTCTAGATGTGTTTGACTGATTCCCTGGGTTACCACTCAACACACTCTTCCATCTTCTTTATTTCCTGTAAGCTAGAAGTCAGGCAGGATTCAAATGAATCCTCGCAGTTGCTGTGTGTCACCGGGAGTCCAAAATATCAGGGGTCACACTATAGTGATGTTACATTTGATCACTTGGTTGTTAAATATATATATATATATACACACATATATATATATACACATATATATATATACACATATATATATATATACATATCTATATATCTGTACATCTATATCTATATCTATATCTATATCTATATCTATCTATATATATGTCTGGGATGTCAAATGTCTGGAATGATAAAATAGGGCAAAACAACCTTTGAACTGGGCCTAAACATGGTGCCCCAAAGAACCGTTTGCGAAGATAATAAGAAAGCAGCTGGATTGATGACTCCTGGAGTGAAAAGTTTTTTAAATGTTAAAAATTAGCATCACTATGTTATATTATCTGCACCAATAGAAATATGTTCCCTGTTTTTTGACATTAAATAACTTTTGATTTTTCAGTTACAGTTGACATACAATATTATATTAGTTTTGGAAGTACACTCCAATGCTTAGATATTACATAATTTACTAAGTCATCATCCTGATAAATCTCATACCCATCTGACCTCTCACATACTTATTAGAATATTACTGACTATAAACCCTATGCTGTACTTTACATCCTTGCAACTATTTTGTAACTACCAATCTGTATTTTTAGTGTAGTTTATTATTATGCTAGTGTAGTTGTCCCAGTTTTTTCTACCCTTTATCCCCCCTCTGCCCTGCATGCCCCCCACCCTCAAGCATCCCCCCACCCCTTAGTTCATATCCATGGGTGGTACTTGTCTTCGACTTCTCTATTCCTTACCCTCCCCCTGTCTATTTTATGCCTGCCAATTATGCTTCTTATTCCCTGTACCTTCCCCCCTCCCATCCTCCCTTCCCTCTCCCCACTGATAACCTTCCATGCAACTTCTATTTCTGTGATTCTGTTCCTGTTCTAGTTGTTTGTTTAGTTTTAGCTTTTGTTTTTTAGGTTTAGTTGTTGATAGTTGTGAGTTTGTTGTTATTTTACTGTTCATAGTTTTTTATCTTTTTCAATTTCTTAGATAAGTCCCTTCAACATTTCATATAATTAGGGCTTGGTGATGATGAACTCCTTGAACTTGACCTTATCTGCGAAGCATTTTACCTGCCCTTCCAGTCTAAATGAAAGCTTTGCTGGATAGAGTAATCTTGGATGTAGGTTCTAATTTTCATGTCTTCGAATACTTTTTTCTAGCCCCTTCTTGCCTGCAAAGTTTCTTTTGAGAAATCAACTTGTAGTCATATGGGAACTCCTTTGTAGGAAACTGTCTCCTTTTCTGTTGCTGCTTTTAAGATTTTCTCCTTCTCTTTAATCTAGTTTCCTGGTCAGCCAGCCCCTGCCTCACCAGCATGGTCACCTTGCGTTGGGTCCTCTCCAGCAGGCTGCCCATCTCTGCCCCTCCTAGACAAATGTTTCTTTAACTCCTTGGTTGTTGGAGTTCCATGTAGTTTGATTTTCTGGAAGTTCTGGTTGTTCATTATTTTTAAATTGGTTGTTGTCCTTCTTTTGGTTGTGTGAGGAAGCAAAGCATTTCTACCTGTGCCTCCATCTTGGCAGGAGCTTTTTTTTTAAATCATTTTTTATTGCTATTCTACTACAGCTGTCCCAATTTTTCCCCCTTTGCCCTCCTCTGCCCATCCCACCCCCTGCTCCCACAGTCAATCCCCACACTATTGTCCCTGTCTGTGGGTCATTTATACATGTTCTTTGACTAGTCCCTTCCTCTTCTTTCCACCTTTATCCCTCTCACCCCTCTCTTCTGATCACTGTCAATCTGTTCCACCTTCTCATGCCTTTGGTTCTATTTTGTTTGTTAGTTTATTTTGTTCATTAGATTCCTCATATAGGTGAGATCATATGGTATTTGTCTTTCACTGACTGGCTTATTTCACTTAGTTTAATATTCTCCAGTTCCATCCATACTGTCACAAAAGTTAGGAGTTCCTTCTTTCTTTCTACTGTGTAGTATTTCATTGTGTACATATACCTCTGATTTTTTAATCCACTTATTTACTGATGGGTGCTTAGGCTGTTTCCAGCCCTTGGTTATTGTATACAGCACTGCTATGAACATGAGGTGCATAAGTTCTTTTGAGTTGGTGATTTAGGATTCCTAGGGGATATTCCCAGTAGTGGAATCACTGGGTCAAAAGGCAGTTTCATTTTTAGGTTTTTGTGGAAATTCCATACTGTTTTCCACAGTGGCTGCACCAGTCTGCATTCCCATCAACAGTGCACTAGGGTTCCCTTTTTTCCACATCTTAACACTTGTTGTTTGTTGATTTATTAATGATAGCCACTTTGACAGATGTGAGGTGATATCTCATTGTAGTTTTAATTTGCATCTCTCTGATGGCTAGTGACATTGAGTATTTTTTTATATGTCTATGGGCCATCTGTATGTCCATCTTGGAGAAGTATCTATTCAGGTGCTTTGCCCGTTTTTTAATTGGATTGTTTGTCTTCCTGGTTTTTAGTCATGTGAATTCTTTACATATTTTGGAGATCAAACCCTTGTTCAATGTATCATTGGCAAATATGTTCTCCCATACAGTCAGTTCTGTTTTCATTTTGATGATTGTTTCTTTAGCTGTGCAGAAGCTTTTTAATTTGATGTAGCCTTGTTTGTTTATTTTTCTCTTTATTTCCCTTGCCCTAGGTGATATATCAGCAAATATATTGTTATGTGGGATATCTGAAATTTTCCTGCCTATGTTTTCCTCTACAATTTTTATGGTGTCACAACTTATATTTAAATCTTTTATCCATTTTGAATTTATCCTGGTATATGATGTGAGTTGGCAGTCTAGTTTCACTTTCTTTTTGTATATACCAGTCCAGTCCTCCCAAAACCATTTATTGAAGAGGCTATTTTTTCTCCATTTTATGTCCTGACCCCTTTGTCAAGTATTAATTGACCATAAAGACATGGGTTTATTTCTTGGCTCTCTAGTCTGTTCCACTGATCTATGTGTCTGTTCTTATGCCAGTGCCAGACTGTTTTGATTACAGAGGCCTTGTAGTATAGTTTGATGTCAGGTATTGTGATTCCTCCTACTTTTTTCTTCTCTCTCAATATTGCTGAGGCTATTTGGGGTCTTTTTTAGTTTTATATAAATGTTTGAAATATTTGTTCTAGGTCTCTATAATATGCTATTGGTATTTTAACAGGAATTGTGTTGATCTATGGAATGCTTTGGGTAGTATGGACATTTTAATGATGTTAATTCTTCTAATCCATGAACAGGTGTATGCTTTCATTTATTTGTGTCTTCCTTAATTTCTTTCTTCAGCATTCTATAGTTTTCCACATACAGGTATTTTCCTCCTTCGTTAAATTTAGTCCTAGGTAATTTTTCTTGTTGCTGTAGTAAATGGGACATTTTTCTCCCTAGTTTCTCTTTCTGATATTTCATTGTTGATGTACAAAAATGCCATTGTCTTCCTTCCTTTCATTTCATTGTTCCCATTCCCTTCCTTATAAATACCCAATGCTTTTGTCTCCTAATCAGAACACTATTTAGGCTTCTGCCTTAAATCAGAGCATCCAGAAGAGAGATTCTTTTGAACACAAATAAATGCTTATTACCTCTAACTTTGAAAGGCCTTTTTTGTTTTTAGGTTAATGTATCGAATGTAGCAATAGCCAGATCTCTCCGAAGTCAAGGCATGTTTCTCCTTTTGTGCTTAGTCAGTAACCGGTGGGGTGATACTTTGGTAACCCGTGTTTACCTTGTTCCCTAACACATCTTCATCAGTGTTCTAACCTGCATGGGTGATGCTTGCTTGAATTGATTCAAGCTCTGTCATTCCTTCCAGATTTACTAGGTGGCAATCTGCAGAAAAGAAGCCCTCCTCCTTCCCCCCTCCACTTTAGAACATGACTGTGGACTTACAGATTGTTTTGTTCACTTATGCTCATTCTTTCTGATGAAATATTTCCTAGGTTTAGTGAAATCCCTTTCTTCAAACTGGCTCTCACGTCTTTTTGTTATACTCCTGTTAGTTCTTGAGCATTTCCTTATTTTCTGGAATAAAGAGATGGTCCAAGTTCATCTTGTGTTTTCCCTGTTCCTCGACCAAATCAGCTGTTACTTCAAAGAGTTCCGGATTCCTGAAGTGGAAGATGGTACTTGAAACAAGATCACAGTGTTCGCTGTGCTCATTGCCACAACTTCTAGGTAGGTCTAGGACCTTCAGTGTACAGACGTAGAAAAAAGCACTTTTAAAAATTAAGACTTCATATTGATAATTCTGATTCAAATTTAACATTTAGCATTTTTCCTTATCTTCTTTTACTTTGTATTCTATATCTTTTTTCTTTCAGTGAAAATTTTCTTTCCAATAACATTACCATAATTTACCTATTCTTGAAGTACATATAAAATAGTTTCAATCTTAATATTAAAATTGCCACCAAAAAGATAAACTTATTTGGTAAAGTTTCAGATTTCTTTGGAAGTCTTTATGTCCTTAGACTACATTCTTTATGTGGTCATGTTCTTAATTGTATACGTGGTTTTATTTATTTGTTTCTCTTTGTACTAAGAGTTTGCCTTTTCGCTATTCTGTCTTTAAACTTTTTAAATAAATAAAATATTGGCAAGGGTTGAAAGCTGAAACTATATAAAAAAGTGTACTCAGAGAAATCTTACTTTCATCATTGTCTCTAACTGTGTTTCTACCTACTCTCTATAGATAAGCATTTTTATTATTTTCTAGTTTGTCTTTTCTTTTTCTTCACCTTTTATCAAATTGTAATATATACCTTACACATCTTTTTTCAAAACTAAGCAAATATATAAAAATGTTCTCTCCCCATTTTTCTTACACAAAAGACAAGATACCAGGCACCCGATTCTGTGTCTTTCTTTTTTCACTTACAGTGTGTCCTGGAAGTTATTCTATATCAGTTTTTAGAGACGGTTCTCTCTCTCTTTTTTCTTTTACACCTGTGTTGTACTCCACCCTCTATATTTATTATAGTTTATTCAGCCACTGTCCTATAGTCATTTGGGTTATTTCCAACTTTTTATTACTAATGATGCCACCTTGAATAATCACATATGTGTGTGTTGGTTGGTATTTGTGGTGGTGTACCTTTTGGAAGATTCCTAGAAATGGAATTGCTGTGTTAGAGGTAGATGCTCATCTTATTTGTCAGATATTGCCCAATCCGCCCCCACCACGGGGTTGTACTCTTTTGTCCTCCTTTCAGCAGTGTTTGAGAATGCCAATTTGCCTGGTGGATGCATATTACATGCTGATTATGAAGCATTTTATGAAGATATCTAAGTGACTTCAGATTCACCTCCTGGTAGTGAGAGCAAGCTGGAGATGATCTGGGTGTTGTGAGACCTCTGGGAACATGGCCAGGTTTGGGGAGAGTCCTGAATGTAGAGGACAGTTTAAGAGGCTTTTCTAATGGAGTGCAATTAAACCAACTGTCCCAGCTGGTGCCCGTCCATATCCTCTTGCCCAAACCAACTCAATACACGCCTTTCTAGCTTCTGATTGCTAGTACATCTTTTTTTCTTCTGGTTTTCTGGTTCTTGGAGCCCACTCTGTCTTCTGAAAGGCAGGCCAGACATGCTGGAGAGCTCATGCTCTGACCGTGGAGTAGCCTTCAGGAGGAACACTGGCCTGCCAACACTTTCACTTTGGCTCAGGGAGACTGAGTCTGAGCTTCTGACCTCTAAAACTGTAAGACAATAAATCATGTTGTTTTAGACACCAAATTTGTAGTGATTTGTCATGGCAGCCACGGAAAATAAATATAAAAGGGTGTCTTTAAAAAGTTGCAGCTGACTTTATGCTGATTGGTGAAAGAATAAATGCTTTCTCCTAAACCTTTAATAAGGTAGTAAGTTCACTCTTTCCACTTCTACTCAGTAGTGTACTGAAGGTCTTAGATAAAGCAATAATGCTAGAAAAGGAAATAAAAAAATGCAGAGCTTGGGAAAAGACAAGTAAAAATGTTATTCACAGACAATGTGATCAACTATGGGAAATCCCACTATTGATGCTAATAGAGGAGCTCAGCAATGTTGTGGGCTGCTGATCAATATATAAAAACAGTGTGTTTTTATATAAAAACAGTGTGTTTTTATATACTAACAATGAGCAATTAAAATTAAAACTAAGAAAACAATATTACTTGTAGCAGCATTAAAAATACAAAACACATATGGATACATTTGACAAACGATGAGCAAGCCCCATATATTGAAAACTGCAAAGCTTTGCAGAAAGAAATTTCTAAGAATCTAAATAAATGGAAGGATATATTATGGTCATGGAGTCTAAATTGATCCACAGTTTTGATGTAATCCCAATCAAAATCTCAGCACATTTTTTTAAAGGAACTGACAAGCTGACTCTAAAATTTATATGGAAATGTAAAATACCTAGAATAGCTGAAACAAACTTGAGAAGGAACAAAGGTGGGAGACAAACACTAACTGATTTCAAGACCTATTGTACTATAAAATCATAGTAATTAAGCCAGCACAATGTTGGCCTAAAGATAAATATAAGAATAGTGAACTATAATATAGAGTCTAGAAACAGACTCTATACTACACATATAAATGATGATTGATTTTTAACAAAAGTGCCAAGGCAATTGAATGGTAAAGAATGATCTTAGCAACAAATGGTGCCAGAACAATTGGATATAAAAAACAACTTCTATCTTTGCCCCACACCATGAATACAAATTAACTAGAAATAGACCACAGACTTAAATGTAAGAGCCCAATCTATTAAACTTGTAGAAAAAAAGCATGAAGCATAAAAGAAAAAGTTGATTAATTGGACTTAATCAAAATAAAAAGAGCTTTTCCTCTTCTACAGGCACAGTTAAAAAATAAAAAAGCAAGTCACAGAATGGGAGAATATACTTGCAAAACGTGTATCTGACAAGAGGTTTTTGTCTAGACTATATAAAGAATATTCACAATGCAAAATTAAGACAAACACTTCAGTTTAAAAGATGGCCAGATATTTGAACAGATACTTCACCAAATAAGATATACAGATGGCAAATAAATATATGACATGATTCTCAACATCATCAGTCAGTAGAGAAGCGCAAATTAAAACCACAGTAAAATACTACCACACACCCGTTAGAATGGCTAAAATTTAAAAGACCGATTATATGAAGTGGTAATAGAATCTAGAGCAGCCGAGACTCTGATACATTGCTGGCAAGGATGTAAATTGATACAACTTATTTAGAAAACAGCTTGGCAGTTTCTTAAGAAGTTAAAACAAATACCACGCTACTCTGACATTCTACATCTAGATATTTATCTGAGAGAAGTGAAAATCTATGTTCATATAAAAACTTGTGCAGAAGTTTTCGTTGCAACTTTATTTGTAAAAGCCAAACTCGGAAAGCTATCCAAGTGTCCATCAATAAGCGAGTGGAGAAATTGTGATACCTTCACAATGGAATACTACTCAGCAACAAAAAGGAACAAAATATTGATACATGCTATTACATGGATGAGTCTCAAAATAATTATTCCGATGGAAATAAGCCTTATACAAAAGAGTATGTATCATAAGATTCCATTTTATATAAAATTAAAAAAAATCAGGCTAGTCTGTAATGACAAAAAGCAGACCGGTGTTGCCTGGGCATAGGGGGGCAGGAAGTAATGGGGAGAAATGTATTATGAAGGGTGATAAGGAAACTTTCGGAAGGTGATGGAAGTGTTCGTTAGCTTGAATGTAGTGATGAAATCAATCGAAATTAATCAAGGTTCATACTTTAAATATGTGCAGTTTACTGTACCTCCATACTTGAATAAGTGATAGGAGGAGTTATGCAGAGAAGTTTAAGACATAATTTAACAGGTAATAAGTATTTACTGTGGGTTCTTTTACAAAATTTACTGAGGAACACCATCAAGATTTTGTTTTTAAATAAATTTTGTAGAAGAACCCACAGTATCTTGATGATGATATGCACGATGGATTGAATGAAAAGGTGAGATTCTATTAAAAGATCTCACTTAATAAAACAGAGTTTTCAGTAAACAATCCTCTGCCCAAAATCAGGCTGTCCTGGGACTCAGAGAAAATAGCCCAGTGTTTTATTAGATCTTTGTCTAAGGGGTCACCTATGAAGTTATTTTAGAAAGGAGATATCCAGTTGGAAACCTGGCTGCATCTTCCAGAGAGAGGGGAGAGGGACTGCCTTACTCTAGCGACAGCACACCCAGGGGCAAAGAACCTGCCCCATTCCCAAGGCACCCTCTGTCCTGGCACAGTTCTTCTATGATATTGTGAATCTTGGTGCACCAGTGCTGGGCTCTGGGACCAGCCAAAAAGGTGAGACCCAGACGGGCTCTTCACTCACCAAGGCTACTTAGCTTCTGAGATGTTCCAGACAGCAGGCTAAGCTGCCCTACTCTGGTGTGAACAAGGATAGCGTGCATGCCTAAAGCCTTGGCAGTCCCGGGCACCCCCGTGCCCTGAGCTTGGGGTTGGGACCATAACCGCCTTGCTTGGTGATCATGTTTGCTCTTCCTCTGTGTTCAGGTGAAACACCGTGGCTTGCTCTTGACCTTGCAGCTGCTGTATACTGTGGGGTATTCGCTCTCCATTGTTGCCCTCCTCCTGGCTCTCACTGTCCTCCTGTGTCTTCGGTGAGTGGAA
>PVKM010039660.1:0-13692 GCA_004027735.1 Carollia perspicillata | reverse complement strand
TCCTTTACTGCCTGGCTTATTTCACTTAGCATAATGCTTTCCAGTTCCATCCATGCTGTTGCATAGGGTAGGAGCTCCTTTTTTCTTTCTGCCACATAGAATTCCATTGTATATATGTACCATAGTTTTTTGATCCATTCATTTACTGATGGGCACCTAGGTTGCTTCCAACACTTGGCTATTGTAAATTGTGCTGCTAACTCTTTGCTTCTTTAGAGATAAACTGCTTTTCTCATCTGGCTTCTTTCAAGCTTTTTCCTTTTCTTAGATTTTCTGAAATTTCAATATGACTAGGTGAAATTTTTGTTTGTTTTGTTTTGTTGTTTGTTGCTTATCCTCATTGGTGTTCTTTGAGATTTCTAGATCTGTGGTTTGACACCTAACATTGATATTTGGAAATTCTGAGTAATTTTTGTTTCATCTGTTTCTTCTGTTCCTTTCTATCTCTTTTTCTTCTGGCATTTCCATTACATATGTTACACCTTTGCATTGTCCAACAGTTCTTGGATATTCTGTTCATTTTTTCAATCTTTTTTATCTTTGTTTTGATTTTGGATTTTTCTATTGACATGTACTCAAGCTGAGAGATTCTTTCCTCAGCTGTGTCCAGTCTACTAATAAACTCATCAAAGATATTCTTTATTTCTTACAAGGTTTTTGATCTCCAGCCTTTCATTTTGATTCTTGTTAGAATTTCCATCTCTGTACTTACATTAAGCATCTGTTCTTACATGTCACATACCTTTTTCCATTACAGCCCTTAGCATACTAAACATAGCTGTTTTAAATTCTCAATACAATAATTCTTAATATATCCCTGTTACATCTGAGTCTGGTTTTGATGCTTTCTCTGTCTCTTTAAACATGTGTGTTTTTCCTTTTATTATGCCTTGCACTTTATTGTTGAAAGCTGGGTATGGTGTACTGAGTAGAGTAAAATCTGACAAATAGGCCTTCAGTGATATGAAGGGGAGCACTTTATAATCTTATGATTAAGCCTCAGTTTTTGGTGAGCTTGTGACTTTTCTATGTGCCTTTTCCATTTTCCCTTGGTGGGGCAGGAGGGCTTGGGGGTGCTAAAATTGGGTGTTTCCCTTCTACCACATAGAAAGTAGAGGAGGCTAGGGCAGCTCTTTGCATTCCTCCAGGTAGGTTAGGCTCTGAGAAACTCCCAATAGATAAGGCTGTGATAAAATAGGTTTCTCTTTTTAGATCAAACCTTCTAAGAACTGAATGCTCTGGTGTATTTTAAAAAGGTTCCTTTTTGTTTTCAGTTTTTTATCCCACATATGCATGAAATTCTTTTTCTTAACTTTTCTGTCTGACTAACTTTGCTGAGCATGATATTCTCAAAATCCATCCATGTTGAGTATGGGCACACAATGCAATATACAGACCCATATAATCTTATTAACCAATGTTGACCCAATAAATGTAATTTAAAAAATAAAAAATATATATATTTTTTAAAAAATTGGTCCTTTTTGCTTTCCCCTGTTAGAAATACAAGAGAATTTTTCTGTCATATTCACTGTAGGAATCTAATAGGACTTTTGTTGGTAAAACAGAAGTGTGAGGGTCTCTGTGTGTTTTTAACTTTCAGACTTATCCTCATTGTATCTCCACCAATTCATAAATTATAGTTTAGGGTTTTCTACTCTGGTATTGGTTCCCAATAAGGTTTTTGCTTATAATGAAGATCATGTTCTTGGTAAGTTGTAATTCTCTTTTTCCATCTGTTGGTCTTTCTAATTTGGGGGCCAGTATGTTGCCCTGTGATGTCCCTTATGTGATGGGTATAAAAAGAGTTGTTGTTTTTCAGTTTGTTCATATTTTTCACAGTTTTTAGGATTGAGCAATGATTTTCAAACTCCTTATATTCCACACTGGAAATCAGAAGTCTTCCTGGGTTTGAGTTTTTACATTTTAGTGAAACAATAAGATGCAGAGCACATCTGGTGCTATTTTAAGCATTCAAATATCTTCCATGTCAAATCCGAACGAAGCAATATATAATTCACTTTGAGATCCTGATAGCTTGTGGTCATATTCCTTTTATTCTTGTCCTTGAATAAAGTAACTGTCTACCATCAGGAACATAGGTTCCAGGTAAAGTATTTTTATGCCTGCAGTCATCAATATATTGCATTAATAAGAAATAAAGATATACCAAAAATTAAGAAGTAATTCAGTTTACATTGATCCCATTTAGAATAATAGATTTAACTTAATGGTTTACTTATTATGTAATTCCCTAACTTTAGGCAGGCTGGAAAGAGGGCAGAAGGAGGGTCAAGAAGTAGAGAGGAAAAGTGCCTGGCATCAGTTGAGCTCTTCAGCATTCCCATCACATAGCCCCTGGTAAACCCTTTGAATCTTTTGCTTTTCATTAAATCACGGCCTGCTTTAAGACTTCTTGACACTAATGGTGAATCTCCCCAATTTCTTAAACTGTCAGCACTACTCATTTGCCAATTTTTGTTGCTTGATTAACTTTCATGCCTGAGAAGTATGGCATGTTAGATTTATATGCCATAAGAATTACCCATAAGAAAGCTATCTTAATTGCATAGAAGTATTCTGTAGCAGATAAAAATATACAACAACTTTTTAGTGGTAGGTTATGTAGAAATTATGCATTTGTTAAATGTAAAGTAACATTCAGGTATGTATAGGAATTCAGGTATTGATATTCCTAAGCAGGGTTGCACTGAGTACACTCCAGCTAGAACACTAACTCCAATTCATTGAAAGTGACACATTAAAGTGCATTGCCTTTCAAGTTCTTTTTATTATTAAAGATGTTTTAGTTTTGAAATGATATAGACTATATATTCCAGGTGGAGTTCATATTAAAGCAGTGTTTTTCAATTAATAATGCTTCTCTCAGGATAATTAATTGGGACTTAGTTCTGTCAGGGTACATATACCTTTCATGAAAAATTTAATGTATTGGATAGTACACAAGTAACATTTATTGTGTATTAAGAAATTTGGAGAAGAAAAATAAAAAAAACATAATAATTATCCATAACCTCTATAATTCCACTAATTAGAGGCACCTTTTTCTGTATATGCTTCTAGAAAATTTTATCTTATTGCACACATGCAATTATATCTTTTTTCCTTTACAATATTGAGTTATCCATGTACACTTCTAGGACCATGGCATTTACTATATTTTATTGGCAAAACATGTGATCTGATCTTACCAATGACTGAATAAGGAATTAAAGGATTTTGAGGCAGTATTTACTAGCTTTCTCAAGCATCAGGTACCAACTCCCTCATGAGTATATCATTTACAGAATGGATCAAGACTAATTAACAAATCTATTTTTACCATTATTCATTTACTCATTCAATATACACTTTTCTAGCACAAACTATATGCAAAACCCTGTGTTTAACACTAAAGGGGATCCAGTGATATATCAGACAACATTTTCTTTCAATTTAGCTTCATTTCAAATGTGGACATACCAAAGTGGGAAAGTGTTCTCAGAAAAAAATTATTGATAATATACAAATGCCATTAAACTCTTTTGAGATTCTGAGCTAACAGTCATCTTTACATTCAAGAATATTTTATATCAATTGGGTTATTTAGAAAATGAAGAAACTGAGGCATTGAATGGTGAAAAATTCTAGAGTCAATCATAAAGCCAACTAACTGCTCTCGATGGTGAATGCATGCATGTCTCTAGGCACTAGCTCCAACCCATGATAGCACATGATGAGTCAGGGTTCTTAAGGATGTATTGAAAAAAGTGGATCAGTTGTTTAATACAGATTTAGAAAGGCTGTCCCTGTCACTTGAGCACATTCTTGAGTCATGAGTGGTCCAAAGACAGGGCTATTCTTCCTATTTGTCTTTTGTTTCTCATGCCTTCATCTATAATACATTTTTAATAGGAATTTACTTTATGCCAGTCACTGTATTCTTATTTCTAAATCATAGTACAGTACAGGAGAAGTTTGTGAGTTTCACAGGTTGATTGTTTTAACAGATGGAAAAGGCAAGGGAGAAATTTTTTAAGAGTAGTTTAGGAATTAGATTAAGTTGTATGTCTTCTAGATTGAATGCTATAGAAAATAATCAGCATGTACTCTCAGAGTCAGCCAAACTGAAACAATCAAAAGGTATTTAAACAAGGGGAAAGGCAGATTGAAAAATAATTGGTAAGTAATTATCATATAGTACCCTATATTCAATGAAAAAACAGTTTTGAGAGTGTTAACAAAAACAGCGCTAAACTTCACAGAGTATTTCGTACAATTTCTGTTGTTAAGCACTAAGAAACATTTGAATACTCTGTGTTCCCTACACAAAGTATAAATCCATTCAACTCTTCATCTTGTTTCACAAATCCTTAACATTTAATGTCATATAATTATAAAAGGGAAAAGACACCCTCTGAAGTGCTTGTAAATGTAGAATTTAATATGTAAGTCAGAAGTTATGTACTTTTACCATTTAAGTATTTTAGGTGAAATTGAGAAAAATTCAATGTTTTTATGTATTTAATAATTATTTATTTCCTGCAATGACTTTATAGAAGTGATATTTTGAATGTAAGCTTCCAGCAGTTTCTATCTACTTATCAAGTTCAGATATATAATCTTGAATGAAAATCAAATGAGAAGGAAGATGTGTGTTAATAAGGACGTTACAATTGTATGACAAAGCAATTGTTTATTCTTAATAAGTTAGGATTACATAGTTTTTAGTTCAAGGAACACTAGAGCCAGGTTTTTGCCTTGAAAGCACATCAAAACATATTTTGATGAGGAAGATCAATGAAAGAAAATATTGTTTACTAAGTACCAGTAATAACTATTTAAAAATTTTCCTCTCCATTTCTTGTTCTTATCACTCAAACTTCTATATTTAGCATCGTAGTATAAAGAAAATGGGGTTAATAATATACCTTGCTGGTGTCTGACACTGTATGAATCATTTAACTACTTTTAGCCTAAGTTTTTTTATTGGTGAGAAAAATACATACCCTACTTACATAGCAGTTTGTTTGTAAGAACCAGGAAATATAGTAATGTGTATCGAAACACTTTGTATGTGGTAAAATGCTATGTCTATAATAATAATTGTATTCTAATATTTGCAATATTTGGGATAAATTTTACTGTTAACATCTATTTATAATCTTCTCTTTCACATTTTAATTTTTCTAATGCCTGATCACTTTCTGACAATATGTTTAACTTATTTTCATCCCTTCTTTTCTTTCTCCCTGTAAATGTCTTTCATTCTGCCCTTTCGAAAATATTTCAGGAGATATCAGCAATTATAGTGAAATTATAGATCATTAGATAAAAAAGGAGGAGGTGGTCTAGGTATATTTGAGTTAATGGATTTTAACACAGTTTTTAAGCCTCCACAAGTCACTTCAAGAGAGGGATTATGTTTTCTTTCTTTCTAATAAACTTGTATGTGTATGAGTATATATCTTTTAAGATTATTTATTTTATTAAATTAATGTACATAAGATATATTCAATTTAAGTATATAGCTCAATTATATATATGCTTGTGTAACACCAAAGATAAAAATATAAAACATTTCCATCATTCCAAAAACTTTCCTTGTGTACTTCTCAATCTAATACCCCAGCAATATTTAGTATTCTTACTTCTTGACCTTCAACTAATTTTGCTTGTCCTTGAACTTCATATAGATGGAATTGGATAGCTTATGCTTTCCTGTGTCTGGATTTTTTAATTCAACAATATATCTGTGAGAGTAATACATACTGTTCTATGTACCAAGAGTTTGTTCTTTATTGCTGTGTACATGCCAAAATGTCTTTATTTACAATATCAATACAGATACTACAATAATATAATAAATAAGTATACTATGAATACTATTATACTTGTCTTTGGTGGGCATACGCCCTCACTTTTCTTGGATAAATACCAAGGATAAATGCTAAGTTATATGATATGCATATCTTGGTTTGCATGGATAACACCAAACAGTGACCCAAAGAGGTCCAACCATTGTACACTCCTATTAACAATGTATAAGAGTTTCAATTGTTTCACATAGTCAATGACAGGTTGAATTATGATATAGTCTTACTTTTTTGCCCTTCAGGGAAATTTATGCTTGTGTTTTAATATCTATTTTTTCCATAATAAAAGTTATACCACTTCCTTACAGTGAAATTGTGCCTGCTATGTCTTTTCTCATCTTTTGATATTCTCTTTTCTTGTTCCTGTGCCTTAGTTGTGTCATAAATATCATATTATGGGACTTTGAAGTTCAATGTTATAATCCTTGCCTTTGAAATGATGAGTTTATTTCATTTGATTAATGAAATTATTAATATATTAGATTTTTTGCAAACCTATTTTATTGCTCTTTCCATTCTTTTTATTTTTTTATTTTAAATCTTTCAAAATATATTTTATATATTTTTATTTTTACTGGTTTGAACTATATATACTCTATTCTTTTTTATTATTAAATTTGTTGGGTAACATTGGTTAATAAAATTATATAGATTTCAAGTGTACAGTTTTGTAGTATATCACTGTATTGCACTGTGTGTTTACTACTTAAAGTCACATCTCCTTCTATCACCATATATTTGATCCCTTTTCTCTTTACTAGCTCTACCCCTTTCTCTTTGGAAACCACTATGCTGTTGTCTGTGTTTAAGAGTTTTTGTTTGTTTGTTCATCTTGTTTATTCATTTATTATTTCAGTTTTATATTCTACATATGAGTGAAATCATATAGTTTTTAACTTTGTCTGCTTTATTTTGCTTAGCATGATATTGTCAAGATCCATCCATCCTGTCACAAATAGTAGTATTTTTTTTTATTTTTTGTTATTGCTGTATGTACTGTATTATTTTACTGATTATTCTAGAAATTTAACTCTAAATAATTAATTTTACAAAGTTTAAAGTTGAACACTTAAAACTTTTTTCAAATAATTTGGAACTTCAAATATCTTAGCTTCAGTTGCCCTCTCCTTAATTTATGTGCTATTTTTGTCCAATACTTTAGTTTGTTAATTTTTTTATTTTAATTGTTGTTCAAGTACAGTTTTCTGCCTTTTACTCCCATCCCAGCCCATCCCCCAGCCCTTCCCACCTCCCTCCTGTGTCCACCCCCCCTTGTTTTTCTCCATGTGTCCTTTATATTTGTTCCTACAAACCCTTCCCCTTTTCCCCTGAAATTCCCTCCCCTCTCCCCTCTGGTCACTGTCAGCCTGTGCTCTATTTTAGTGTCTTTGGTTATATTTTGCTTGTTTGTTTGTTTTGTTGATTAGGTTCCTGTTAAAGGTGAGATCATATGGTATTTGTCTTTCACTGCCTGGCTTATCTCTCTTAGCATAATGCTTGACAATTCCCCAAATTTGACATTGTAACTTTAAACAGATATATTTGTTTTATATTGAAAATATTTAGCCAAACACACATTTGCTTCTTGTTTTCAGCATTCCTTGTTTTGCTTCAAACCATCTTTCTGGTATCATTCTATTTTTTTTCCTGAAATTCATTCTTTGGAAGTTCATTTAGTGAAGGACTGAGAATTCTTAACTTATAGTTTCCCTATCTTCTAAATCATTGCCATTCTTTTATATCCAATGTGAAGATTACATGAGGTTCTATAACTAGTTTTCCAACATAACACCTTTATATTAGTCCTTCTGATAGGGGCCCACTAATTGCTATTTCTCTGGGTGGAGTCTACAGATACATTTTCAAATGAGAATGACTACTGTACCATGGTCATTTTCTGTTGCCTGTACAAGGTGATTAGCAAGTCTAAGATTTGTTCTATCCTCTTTTGCATCAGATGCAAATTTCTGGGAGGAGGTCTTGCCTAGATCTTTCACACTGACCATTAATTCCTGGTTCCAGGGCCTCCTTTTGTATCTTACATGAACAGAATTTTTTCTGGAGAGCCAGGACCTGTGGACTTGGCAATTTCCTGCATAATACTGGAGCTCTCCCTGTAACACCTATCATCTGTATCTTCAGAGAGAAGGGACAACTCTCATTTATTTTCAGTTGTTCCATTATATCAAATCATTGTTTTTTATTTTTTTGCTCAGCCATGAGTTCTATTACTTTAATCTGACTTGACATGGAGTTGCAGCTAAAGACATCCAGGAATATTTGTATTATATGAGGATAGCGGCACCTCTTAAACTCAATAAATACATTCACACTGATGCCATGGGCCTTGAATGTTTGACAAAAGACAAGGAACTACATGATTCAACTCTTGACCTATCCTTTACCAGTTAATTTGTCTCGAGAACTTTATGGTGTCATTTAACTTACCTCAATGGACTCACTGTAGATTTCCAAAAAGAATCCATGACTATTCATGCCAACTTCTGGTTTTCCCAAGCAAGTAAACACCATCTAAATTTAAACCATAAGAAAAAGTTTGGAATAAAATGGTTGCTGATGGCTGAAAGATCACCTGATAGGCAGAAAAATAACAAGCTATAAAACTCTTCTGTAATTTTTTTATTGTTCTGATTTGATTATTCAGCATGCTTCTGTTTATCACTTTTCACATAACATCCACTTAAATTTGTGAATAAGATATGAATTTTCTCAGACATCCTAACCACTGACAGATGAACATTACAATCCATGTTTTTTTAATTATTGTTCAATTACAATTGTCCTCATTTCCCCCCATTATTCTCCCCTGCCCTACCTACCCCCTACATTCCACATTCAATCCCCCTTCATTGCCTTTGTCCATGAGTCCTTTATTCCTGTTCCTTGACTTGACCTTTCCCCTTCTTTCCCCTGTTATCCCCCTCACCCCTCCCCTCTGGACACTGTCAGTTTGTTCTTTATTTCAGTGTCTCTGGTTATATTGTGCTTGCTTGTTTGTTTTGTTGATTAGGTTCCACTTATAGGTGAGATCATATGATACTTGTCTTTTACTGCCTGGCTTATTTCACTCAACATAATGCTCTCCAGTTCCATCCATGCTGTTACAAAGAGTAGGAGCTATAAAACTCTTTTTAATGCAAAACATTTTGTAGCATTTTAAAAATTCAAAAAGTGTTTTCTGTGTTTAATGCTCAGTGACATTTTCAAGGAAATAAATGCATTATTTCTTATGGAAGGGGCTGAAGCTACAGTACATTTTTTATTCTCTTTATTTTTCACTTGTCATTCAAATAATCTACACAATAGGCAGAAACTAGAAAATTCTGTTACTTGCTGATAAACACAAGAAAATAATGGGTACTTAGTTATTGGGTTGTTTAGATTCATATAGACAGAATGCTCCACCTTGGCGAAACAATCTTAATTTTATAGACATACATATTTCTCACACAAAAAAAGTAGTCATTAACAGCATATCTCAGAGGTGTTAGTGATCTTACAGAATGCGGAGTATACAGGGTTTGGCAGAAGTAGGGACTGTTTCAGTGATGTTGGTAGGGTAATAATATAGGTGTAATAATTTATAGTTTTAATTTGAACATTTTACCTAAAATGTCATATGGTATGCTTGAGTATGATATTGTTATGTTACAGAATCACACGCTTATGATTTTGTAGTAAATGAATTTGTAATAAAAAAGGGGAGTTATTTGTGCTGGACCCTGTATTTTGTTAGTCTCTTTTTATGAAAATGAGGTATATCATACTATTTCATGTAATTGAAGATGCTTTTCAGTGTATTGATTATCTTTTATAGGTTTTCCCTTGCCTCCTACAACAATTCATTTTTTTAATTGTGATAAAAAACAGGGAACATAGCTGTGGGTATAGCAGAGATTGATGTTTATTGCTATGAACAGAATTGTGTCTCACCATAATATGTATGTTGAAGACCTAATCCACATTGAGGCCGTATTTGGAGATAGAATCTTTAGGAGAAAATTAAGGTTAAGTGAGGTCATAAGGGTGGGGGAATAATTCAATAGGATTATTATATTTATATGAAGAGGAAGAGAGACCAGAGAGCTCACAGAACCTGACCATGCTGACACCTTGATCTCAGACTTCTAAGTTCCAAATCTGTTAGAAAAATAAATTTCTGTTGTTTATGCCACCCACTCTATGGTATTTTTTAGGGTAACATGACCTACAACATTTATTATCATAAAATCTTAATTAATTAGATGCTGTAATTAGTACTTTTTACTTTGGACTAAGGAATTTTTTTATGTGCAATATAAATATCATAAGAATATATGGGAACATAAAATAAATACTGAATAAAAGCAACCTTAGGGTTTATCTCAAAGTCAATAGGTACACAGGTAGTTCATTCTCTAATACCATGGGCATCTGCAGCCTTATATGGTGCTTTGATTTTCAGAACAATTCCCTGAAAATACTAGAAAATGGAACTTTTTTACCATAAGCTAAGTTTCATTAATTTAGTTGCCCTCCTGTGTGATTTGAAACAAAAATGAGGCATTGGTCAACATCATGTAACTGCATACTGTTTTCCACAGTGGCTGCACCAGTCTGCATTCCCACTGACAGTGTACTAGGGGTCCCTTTTTTCCACAACCTCACCAGTACTTGTTGTTTATTGATTTGTTTATGATGGCTATTCTGACATGGTGTGAAGTGGTATGTCATTGTGGTTTTAATTTGCATCTTTGTGATGGCTAGTGATGCTGAGCATCCTTTCATATGTCCCTGGACCCTGTGTTTATCCTCCTTGGAGAAGCGTCTGTTCAGGTCCTTTGCCTAATTTTTAATTGAGTTGTTTGTCTTCCTGGAGTGGAGTTGTGTGAGTTCTTCATATATTTTGGACATCAAACTCTTGTATGAGGTATCATTAGCAAATATATTTTTCCATACAGTTGGTTCCCTTTTCATTTTGATGATGGTTTCCTTAACTGTGCAGAAGCTTTTTAATTTGATGTAGTCCCATTTGTTTATTCTTTCCTTTTATATCCCTTGCTCTAAGGGACATATCAGACCTCAGCTGCAGCCTCACCTGAGGCTTTTGGTAACTGCCAACTCAGACCCCTGTCTCTGTTCTCAGTAGCTCAGGGTGACTAGACCATGCCATGACCCTTGAGTGCTCTGACATAGGATAGCCTCTATAAAAGTTGGGCTACTGGATATTTGGTGCATCTCTTTCCCTACCCAGAGGAAATCTGGAAGCCAGGTGATTTTATTTCAATCATAAGGAATTGTGCTAATGGTAAGGATTATGACAAGGGGGTATCTGGAATTTCCCTCCTGGCTTAGGTGTGGCTGGTTTTGCATGTAGTGCAGAAGATTTGTTTAGTTAATGGGTTTCTCACAAAGGAAATCTATCTGTGAATTGTTGTTGAATCATGGGGAGAAGGAGGACCCAGGGCTTCTTATTTTGCTCTTTGACTGACATCCCTTTTTTGAATCATGACTTTGCATTTCTCTATATTTCTCACATAATAACTACTTCTCATAATTATTGTTCTTAAAAGTATATTGCACTTGTTTCCTATGGCTACTATAATAAATTACCACAAACTTCATAAACTTAAACAACAAGTTTATTATTTTGCAGTTCTGGAGGTCAGTAGTCCAAATTCAGGTTCATTGGGGTAAAGTCAAGGTGTTCACAGGGATGGCTATTTCTGGAGGCTCTAGGGAAGAATCTGTTTCCCTGTGTTTTTTTATAGGGAGCTTCTGAAAGCCTCCTAAATTTCTTGGCCAAAATCACTTTAACCTTTTGTTCTTGTTGTCACGTCTCCTGTTACTCTTCTGTAGGTAATATTCCTTCTTCCCCCAACTGATAAAGACATTTGTGGTTACCTTTAAGTCCTGACCAGATAATCCAGAATCTCCCCATCTCAAGATGTAATACTTAATTATGTCTGCAAAGGCCCTTAGGCCATTTGTTTACAGGTTTCAGGGATTAGGATGCGGATATTTGGGGAAGCAATTTTTCAGCCTACTACACATATGTACATGTAATGTGTTTTGCATGTAATAGTGTCAGTAGAACTGTCTACTTCAGGGACTTGTAGGTAGATATAAATTTATTATATGCATACTTGAATAAATCCATTTCTGGTTTAGGTCTACTTCTATGATAACTGAAAAACAAATGAAGATAGTATAATGGGCAGGAGGCAGCATTAAGCATTTTAAAATACTATAAGGTAAAGATTTGTATGGATTTTGCCTTTCTTGTCTTTCACTTGCAAGGCTACAGGCAATGTTTAAATACCAGGAAAGTTTCTAGTAAAGGAGGAAGGTTGGAGAAAAAGTTTGGTGCTAGAGGAAATAGCAACAGTAAAAAATGCAGTGTTTCAGGGGCAGAAAAATTGATTTCTTAAAGTTATTTTAATTGAAAATGCTACTCTTTTCAGAGTCAACAAAAATAGTCAAATTATTACAACTGAGGAATCATAGCACTGCTTTTCTAGGAGGTACTGAAAGGTTTGAATAAGTGTGGAGAATTGCCCAAGTTCGATTCAGGTGAGAAAGCAATACAGTATGATTGACGGCATAAATATTTACATACACTATCAGGGGACTATCTAGAAAATCTAAGAAATGTGATATAGACAATAATTGGCTCTGGGCTTTCCTTTTGGAATGTAAGGTGATACACAGTTAATGAATTCCGAACAAGTTTGAACTCCAAAGGGGACTGACTCATCCCGTTTCTTGTTTCTTTTTCTTTTTTATTGTTGTTCAACTACAGTTGTCTCCATTTTCACCCCACCATGGTCCCCTGCCTCACCCATCCCCGCCTTTGAACCCACCCTCTTTGCCTTTGTCCATGTGTCCTTTATACATGTTCTTTGATGGACATTGCCCTGTTTTCTCCCATTATCTCCCTCTTCCTCCTCCCTTCTGGTTACTGTCAGTTTGTTCTTTATTTCAATGTTTCTGGTTATATTTTTGCTTGCTTGTTTGTTTTGTTGATTAGGTTGCACTTATAGGTGAGATCACATGGCATTTGTCTTTCACCACCTGGCTTATTTCCCTTAGCATAAAGCTCTCCAGTTCCATTCATGCTGTCACAAAGTGTAGGCATTCCTTCTTCCTTTCTGCTGTGTAGTATTTTGCTGTGTAAATGTACCACAGGTTTTTGATCCACTCATTTACTGATGGGCACCTAGGTTGCTTCCAGCACTTGGCTATTGTAAATGGTGCTGCTATGAACATTGGGGTGCACAGGTTCTTTTGAAATGGTGTTTCAGGATTCTTAGGGTATAATCCCAGCAATGGAATTGCTAGGTCAAAAGACAGTTCCATCTTTAGTTTTCTGAGGAAATTCCAGAGTGTTTTCCGCAGTGGCTGAACCAGTCTGCATTCCCACCAACAGTGTACTAGGGTTCCCCTTTCTCCACAACTTCTCCTGCACTTGTTGTTGTTGATTTATTGAAGGTAGCCATTCTGACAGGTATGAGGTGATATCTCATTATGGCTGTAATTTGCATCTCTTTGATGATTAGTAACATCGAGTATCTTTTCATATGTCTATGGGCCATCCATGTATCTTCTTTAGAGAAATGTGTGTTCAGGTTCTTTGTCCATTTTTTAATTGCATTGTTTGTCTTCCTGTTGTTGACTTATTAAATTCTTTGTCTATTTTGGAGATTAAACCCTTATCAGGAGTGACCCCACAGGTAGAGAGGGCAGAGCACTGCCTGTGCGCTAGGGATGGGGGAGACCAGCCCTTTCCCCAAGCCATTCAGTTAACTCACTTTCT
>PVKM010039659.1:0-13695 GCA_004027735.1 Carollia perspicillata | reverse complement strand
TCTTCAGCCCTGGCTGGTGTGGCTCAGTGGATTGAGTGCCAGTCTGCAAACCAAAGGGTTGCCGGTTCGGTTCCCAGTCAGGGCATGTGCCTGGGTTGCAGGCCAGGTCCCCAATAGGGGCCACATGAGTGTGACCACACAGTGATGTTTCTTTCCCTCTCTCCCTCCCTCCCTTCCCTTCCCTCTAAAGTAAATAGATAAAATCTTTTTAAAAATCACTTCTTCAGAGAGAACTGTCTCCTCTCCTCTAAGGAGGCCACCCCCCAGGCCACTCTCTGTGATGCTCTTCACTTCCTTCAGCGCCATCTAAAATCCTTTTGTTGGTTTACTTATCTCGACCAGCAGACGAGAGAACAGGAAGCTCATCTACCTTGCTCACTGCTGCGTTTTCCCAGCATCTCCACCCACCCAGCCGTGTCCAGCCTTGCCCATCGCTTGACGGACGTAAACTACAATTTGGTGGCAGACCCAGAAATATATTTTTTGCAGGTCTGACCCAAAAATAAGTACGATTTTGATTCATTCACACTGGATGGCCATTGTTGTGTTGGCTGTTATACCCACCTGTTTGTCTCTCCAACCAGATCCACCTCAGCTTCATCCATTCCCGAGGGGCTGAGCTCCCCCTCCCCCCCACCCCCCTTTTGTGAGTGGCTGTATTGGGGCGCAGCAAACAGGAGTTCGGCATGAGCCAGAACGGGAAGTGAGAGAGCATCACTCCTACCCCCACCCCGTCCTGCCATGTGTCTGCCGATGGCTGCATTGCCTCCCTTTACCACCTCAGCTCTCACTGGGCACCTGCGAGAAATAGGTCCTCTTTTGCCCCTTCAGGATACCCCTTAGTCCTGGTGCAAGGCAATTTTCTGAAAGAACTTGCAAATGCATGACAGGAACAAAAGAAGCAAACGTTTGTTTCTGATAACCGGGGAAGTGCATCCGACCACATGGCCCCAACACGAACTCACTCACTTTCCCTTGGGAAAAAACCAACTGAATGTCCTTCTCCTCCCGGGGCAGATAAATGACATCATCATGACCCGCACAGGTGCTGAGCTAGCCAGCGAGTTCCTTTTCTTTTTTTTTTTTTTTAAGTAAAGGCAAAGCAGTCAACCAGACAAAGAACTTAAAGTTCTAATACTATGTCTAGAAATGATCTCTCAGAAGAAAGAAATGATATTTAATGAGAAAAAAACACTTAAAAATAAAGCCGAGGAATGGGCCAGGACCCCAAACCCTCAGGTGCCCATGGGGAGCACTGCCGGCCAAGCTTCCGCGTGAGCCGAGGCCCCTCCCCTGGACCACGCACACAGACCCGCCATGAAGTCGCTGCTCAAGCCCAGGAAAGAAGCAACCCAGACAGGGAAACCAGGAGACTGGGACCTCCTCTGCTGAGCATGTGCCTGCCAGGCACACAGACCAAGGGTCTTCGGGCACGCTGGTGTGCAGGGGTCTCCTCCTGAGCACTCTGGGAGGTCACAATGCCTCTGAGTTAAATTATGGCCCGGAAATCACCATCCTCAATAGGGACTGTGGTAATTACTGGGTGAACTCAACAGGAGCTCTGTACACAGCAAATAATAATAATAATAATAATTCTCAAATGAGGAAAACAACCTCCTGCTGGGGACGGATCCAGAATTCCTCCTGACGAGCACAGGACAGACCACCTACTTTCCTGCCGGCTTCATCCTCGACAAATACTGCATTGGAACAGCATCCCAGATTTAGGAAGAGTTTATCATCCCCTGCTGGTAGATTTGAAGGAAGATTAATAACAATAACCAAGTAGGCCCTGGCGGGGTAGCTCAGTTGGGTAGAGTGTTTTCCCAATATGTCAAGGTTGTGGGTTCGATCCCAGGTCAGGGCACAGACAACAATCAACCAAATCAACCAATGAACGCATAGATAAGTGGGACAGCAAGTTGATGTTTCTCTTTTTCTCTCTCTCAAAGCAATAAATAAGAACTTTTAAAACATAACCAATTAAAAATGGCCAATTGGCTGACAATAAGTAGTAGAAAAAATACAGGAGAAATGGGGAGGGAAGTCAGGTAACCACTCCGGGAAACAAGTTCGTAAAGACTGTCTTTGCTTCTCTGGGTTGAAGACGTTGTGTGTCAGGCAGAATAAGCCTCTACAGGCTAGAAAAGATTCTGATTTGGCGGCAATGCTATTTCTCCTACAGAAAAGGCTAACGCTGTATCTCTGAGGCCTGCCGCCCAGAGCTGGTGATCACGTGCATGCAATTGGGGATGACGTCACCGTGTCTTGTGCTCTCCCTTCGATGCGGATTGGGATCGTTGAAGAGCATTATGTGAGTGTCCTGAGACGCCTCACCTGGCAGTGTGCTGCGTATAAACCCAGCTCCTCCGAGGAAGTCCATACAAGGACACCCGCCTCCCTTCGCCCTTTCCTTCTCTCCCCCCTTCAGTTCACCTGGGCCAACTCTGGAATGTTCGTGGGGGGAGAGGAATACATTCTTGACCTAAGAGTGATCGGTTCACAAGATAAAATACGCAAGGTGATGACATCGCCCTTTTCAAAATGCACCAGAGCAGTACCCCTGTAACCCTCTGGGTGAACCGCGGTCAGGCAGGTGCCGTTTTGCAGACCTCCCCCTGCCCCTTTCCGCTGAGCTCTCTCTGACTTTCGGAAAGATACTGGTGATCATTCACATATATAGCAGTGTTGTCTGGGGCACAGAAATTAGAGGGTACTGGTGGGAGCTCGTGTTTCTCTTTCTCCCCTTTTTCCCCCTTTATTTTTATTGTTGACACCATTACGGATGTCCCCACTCTTCCCTCCTTGGCCAGCCTCCACCCAGCCCCTGCCCCCGACCTTCCCCCTGGCTGTCACCACGCTGTCCTCTGGGTGCCTGAGCTGTGGGCGGATCTTCTCTGGTTGATCCCTTCATCTTCCGTCAGTGGTGCCTGTCTGGAACCCCATGCTGCTGACAATACGACCAACACGGACACATGCTTCTTACACTGTTAAAATTAAAGCGTGACCCTGTGTCCTCAAACTAATGACATGCGGGCCACAAACTGTTCAAGTTTGGCTCACCAGCAATTTTTTTTGCCTCAATCTCTCTGTCTCTTTCTTCCTCCTTTTCCTTGATCCAACTCTCTTCACTATTTATTTAGGAAGAAGAAAATAGCCAAAATCACCACTAATCCACTTCATTGCTAACACTACAAAGAGTATGATGCAATGATAATAATGAAGAGCATCAAGGAGACGTGAATCTGGACAGGGTTGACATATCAGAAAACCAGCTCCTGAGAAGGAAGCATACCCCCCGCTGGGAATCTAACACTGTCACTATTCCCATTTGACAGGTGCAGCAAGGCACAGGCAGAAGTAGCCTACCTGAAGACAAGGGGCAGAGCTGGGGCTCAAACCTCGACCTCGCACCCAGCGTCCATGTTCTAATGCCTTACTCCCCAAAAGCAGAGAGTTTATTGAGCAATTACTATGTGCCCAGCCTGTGCTTGGTGTAAAATGGGAAGCCCAAGCAGACACAGCCCCTGCCCCATGAGGCTCCCAGTCTGGTGGGAGCGAAGGGCATCGAGCTGAAACGACCTACTCAGGACAGTGTGGGAAGCACTGAGTGTCTTGAACGGTGCCTTCATTCCAACGAGAGGGGACAGTCCTTGTACCTTAACAGCTGCTCCACAGAGACACCCTGATAGGCTGTCCTCCTTTGAGGAAGGCATTTCTGAGAGCATCCAATTCGCCCAAATTCATGTTATTGTTTAAAGCACACACTCCTCTCCGTTCTGAATTTCCCTTTCAGGGTCTTGGTGCACACGCTCGACCGCCTTTGAACTTCTCTTGCTCTGTCAAGATTTAACAGCGTTTTGGACTGGGCTTCTGAAGAGTAACCGAAAGCAATGATTTTCTCTTGGCTATTGGTCAGAGTTTTAAAGATAGTTCTTTTCCTTCATTCTCAGAAATGAGTGGTCCATTTTTTCGTGGCAGCTGGTCCCTTGAATTCGTGCCCACGGTATTTATCCAGTGCCCACCCAGTGAAGGACCATCACATTCCACTTCAAGACTGAAGCCTAATCCAGGTCTTCAAACCCTCTCGAGGCTCTGCCCGGGCACTGAGCTGCCAGAGACAAAATCAACAGTGTCTTTTTAACTGGCTCTTTGGCAAGAGACAACATGACTTCCCTTCCCGGTGAGGGCGCGGAAGGCTGCCCGTGAACCTGCTAACCCCCACTCCCTCCCTCCATCTGGCCTGAGTGACTCAGAGGAGACCAGCCCTGTTCCCTTCTCCTAACTAGGTTTGGCGAGCCCCATAAACAGGCAGCTTGCCTTTGCTGTCTCTAGACACAGACGTGATTCAGAAGGGCCCCCTGCTGAACTTCTAAAAGGAGCACTGAACGCTGGGGAGAGAGAAGGCTGCTCTCAAAGCCCCCTGCAGCTCCGAGCTGGGGAGGACCCCTAGTCAGTTCCAGCTGCAAAGGGCCTGTGCTGGCCTTCCCAATAAACAGCAATACAACGTCCAAGCCCTGTTGCAGAGTTCCCTCTGATGGTACCCGTTTACCTGTTTTTGTTGCCAGGATTCAGAAAAGACCGAGGGTGTTCTGGCCATGGCTAAAGTAGTTTGCATATCTAAACATACCTGTCAGCATTCCTTTCAGGTGTTTTCCACATAGAGGGGTTTTTTTTTTCTATTGCTTTTATAAAGAGAAAAGGGGAGGGAGGGAGACCGAGAGAGAAAGAGAGAGAAAAAAAACACAAAAACATCAACTGGTTGCCTCCCTCTTGTGCCCCGACCGGGGATCAAACCCTCAAACTAGATATGCGCCTGACTGGGAATTGAACCTGCAACACTTTGGTGCGTGGGACAATGCTCCAGCCAACTGACCCACCCAGCTGGGCCTCCCCCCTTGAGCCTCTGAGGTTCCCAGAAAGATACTCTGTTTCCCCATCAGGTCGTTTCACAGAGAATCTGTGTTTTATAGGGACACTGGCCACCAGCGATGTGGGTTAGCTCAGGCACAAACACATTCACACTTAATGAGGTAAACACTGCCCAGTGTCCCCCGTCCTCTCTGCCAACATGACGTGGTAAGTAGACGCAGGCTACAAATTCTTGTTGTATTTGTCCTGCTCATGGGCTGGGACGGAAGGAATATGAGCTCTGGAATTAGCTAGTTCTTTCTGCATCATTTAACAGCTAGAAGCAGGAAACACGTACAAATATTAGTACTGGAAATGGTAGCATTAGTAATGCTTACCGCTCATGGGCTTTATGTGCTAGCTACTGTAGCGTAAGCTACACTTCTATATCATTTCATCTCTCTGAGGGAGGTACCGTCACGACCTATGTTTTGCGGGAAAGGAACAAAGCAAACAGAGGTTTAGTAAGATGACAAGATAGTACAGCGCAGAGCCGTGAAGTGAACGGCTGAGACTAGTCACCCTGGACATCAGCTCACTGTGCTATGTCTTGAGTGTGTGTGTGTGTGTGTGTGTGTGTGTGTGTGTGGCGGGGAGAGATATCATTTGTGACCCAAATTTTAATCAGTGAAAACTCAGATTCCTATCCCATTACTGTATTACGATGTATTTTCCTATCTTAAATTGTTGGAAGGACGGCGCCTACTTCAGCAGCTCTTTGAGGGACCACGTCTGTTTAATGGCTTTTGTGATCAGTACCTTCAAGTAGACACCTTCGTTCACTGAAGAGGGAAAATGATCCCCTGGGAAATTGCCTCATCTTAAATGAAGGGCTGAACCCGAAACTGAAGTTCGTGGGTTCACCACTCGCCTCTGACTCACTTTCCCAGTTCGCACAGAAATCCGGGAGGAAGACATATAATCAGGAGTAAGCTGGGTGCTGTGCCCCGTTTCCTTGCCTTGAAGAGGCTCGAATGGAATCGGGAAGCGGAACCACCGGCGCATAAAAAGTGGCATTAGCCTGCCGGTCAGCGCCTTGTTCCAAGTGCAGAGGTGGACACAGCTCCAGGGGCCGCTTCGGGGAGTTGTATCGGGCCGTTAAAGATTCACCAGGTCGTATTTTTGCCATTCTATTTTTGGGCTCAGCTGAGCAAAAACGCTGCACCTTATGAACCCGGACTTTGAACATCCTCTCTCTGGTTTACTATAAAAAGAAGATTCTTTAATGAAAAACAGGCCTGGGGTGAGAGTGTAAATGTTCTGTGGTTCTTCACAGCCTTCCTGGTGGTTCCTCAATTTCTGGCTGAGCAAGCACAAACTGGTGGATGGTTGGGAGCAAACACAAGGAAAATACTGTCTTTACGTAAGGTCCTTATTCAGAATAAAGCATTAAGGAAATCCTTGCACTGAGGGTTTCTGACTGTAAAGTAAACGGTGCTGCCTTGGAAGAGAAACCACTGGACAGGAAGTGAAATGAGAACAATGTGGTCAGGAAACATGTGGAGGGCTGAAAGTGTCTCTAATGCAAGTCACTAACCGGCCCGTTTCCAGCTAACTGTGGGCCTCTCAGAAACCATTTGTTTGACTTGGTGCATTTTGGACTTTTGAATTAGTCAATGACTCTTAAAAACTAGGAGTTTTCATCCTCAAAATTGGAGTTTTCGTTTCTCTTCAAAAGTCAGACCTAGCGAAAGCCCCTCTGGTTTGCCCCAGTCTCCACCATCCCCTATTACCTCCCACCCGGGCTAGCTCACTCATTTCAATTGTTTGCCTTACCCTCTAAACATCTGGGTTCCAGCATGTGCTTTGGGCAATGGACAAGTGCTTCATTTAACTCCATTCCCCCTTTTATTTACCTCCAAACTGAAAAAGCAAATTGGAAATGCGAAGGTCTCTTTCGCCATCCGCAGGTATAAAAGTCTATCCGAGAGGCACCGCCCTACACTGGTGCAACACCTCACGGGCAAAAGTGGGGAGAGAAGCTCAGCATTATTTTTCTGGTGATTTCTGGGTTTAGGAATTTCTCTAGAGTGCTCTGATCCTCATGTCCAAATTCTTTTTCTCGTATTTCACCCTCTTTTTTTTTTTCTTTCCCCTAAAGAATCAAATATCAAAATTCGGCTCACTGGGTCCCGCTTGGTCCCTCACACACCTTTGCCCTTTCTTTCTGGTAATGATTCCGGGTCCCCAGACAGGCATTTCCTTCCGGAATGCTGTGCCACTCACCCGACTGAAAATTCCTCTTTTGCTTCCACAAGCTACATCCCCAAATTAATCCGCCAGCCTCACCCCTAAATGCATAGAGACTCCTGGACTACAGATGCCTCTCTGCACGATACCAGGGCACCTACAGACCAGGTGGACACCGACTACAGGTTTACTTCCCGATAGGAGCAGATCCTAAACCAGCCACCACCACCCCCAGGCCTCATCCAGTTTGCTTTAATTGGCCATATTGTATTTTTAAACACTGCAATTCCTTGCTAACATTAAAAAATCAATGAGACTTTTTGCATAAAATCCAGATTTCCGGCCCTGCTTTAAATCAGAAGGTGCATCTAATGTGGGCTGACACCCCCACTTGGCCAGAATCGGCCAGGCCAAGGCAGGGCTAGGCTCCGATGCCTGCCGCAGGCCCAGCCTGGCTCCTCCGCCCACGTCCCCCTGCCCACTCTCCCCACTCCAGAAAGCGTGGGGTCTGATCTGAAAGCTCCCACTTGGATCAAAAATGCTATCGGACGTTAAGGGTGCGATACCTATCCAGATTCTTATTGGACGCCCACATCGCTGAAGGAAAAGTGCATCCAGTATTATTCCCACTTTACAGATGGCAAATGAGGCCTGGAAACATGAGGTCCATTGCCAAAGCTACGGGTCTAGGAAGGGGGCAGCCAAGGTGCACCTGACCCCAGAGTCCGTTTACGGAATCCAACTGTGACGCTTTGTTCTTTTCCTTTTTTTTTCTTTTTTCTGTTTCTCCTTCCCTCCCTCCCTCCCTCCCTCCATGCGCTCTTTCCTTCCTCCTTTCCTTCCTTCCTAGAATAGTATTTATAGAAATAGTTAAATGATTCAAAAGAACATTTGGATTCGGGCTTCTTTTCCAAACTTGGGAAATTCGCCTATGCATCCATATCGAGCCCTCGTCCTCTGCCCTCCCCCCACTTCCCAACAACCACAGCTGGCCCCTCGGAGGGGACGCGGCTGCGATTTCTGCCGCATCGTTTTTACTCGTGACTTGCTTCAGTCCCTTCCGTTACTGCTCAGACCCACCAGTGCTACTCCTCCATTAGACACCGTGCCTGGGGTCCCCCATACTTATAGGGCCCCCCAAATATCTTAACTTTCATTTATTTCAGAAGCAGAAGAGAACATACATATAATAATAATGACTGTAATGGTGAGCCCAACCTGGGTTGCGTTTGTCATTATGTCACTGCAGTCACTATATGGCGTTTCTTATGTTTTTTTCAATGGGAGGAAGGGGCCCGTGAAGGCAAAGTGACGACAGTGGGCACAGCCAGGACTGCGCTAAGCAAGGACATTTGCAGCCCCTGTTTTCGCAGAGCTGGGACCGTCTTCTCGGAGTTTCTACTGAGGCGATAGGCTGACCGCGTTTCATAGGGAGGTTAAGAACACACTCACTTTGGAACCTGGGTTGGGCTGGAAGCCAGGCTCTGCAACCGACAAGCCTGTGACCTTGGACAAGTTACTTCACCTCCACCTCTGCAAAGTAGGGATAAAATCATCGTCCCCTTTTAGATGCATTTGAGGAGGAAACGAGCTTTTATACATGGGAAGCACCGAGAACGGTAAATACCATGTAGTGTTGAGTCTTATTTTTATGATTATGTGCTAAATGTGTCTCCTGCCAAATTCCTACGTTGAAGCCCTAATCTCCAACGGGTTCGGAGATGGGGCTTTGGGAGATCATCGGGGTCAGATGCGGTCGTGAGGGTGGGGCCCTCACAACGGGATTAGTGCCCGTATTAGAGGAGACTGGAGCACTGACTCCCTTGGCCACGTGGGGACCCAGGGACGAGATGCCCATCTGCAAGCCAAGAAGACGCTCACCAGAACCCGGCCATGCTGGGCCCCTGCGAAGAAAATTACGGCACGCCTTAAATTGTTCTGTTTTCCCACCTATTAGCAACAAGCATTCCCACTGATACACATTTTCACTGAAACGTGTGTGGAGAGGCTTCCCTTTGCGGTGGTATTCTCCATTATTAAAAAGCAGCATTCGTGCCCTGGCTGCTGTAGCTCAGTGAATTGAGTACAGGCCTGCGAGCCAAACGATCGCGGTTCGATTCCCAGTCAGGGCACATGTCTGGGTGGCAGGCCAGTTCCCAGCAGGGGACGCACGAGAGGCAACCATACATTGATATTTATCTCCCTCTCTCCTTCCCCTCCCCTCTAAGGATAAATAAATAAAATCTTTAAAAAAAAACGGAGACAGAAGAATAGAATGGCATTGGCCTCAGCTCCCCAGCTGGAAAGACAGACAACGAATAGATGACCTCGCCGCCCGCTCTCAACCTTCTGACGGCCTGTGCAGCAGGCAGGAACAAGGCAAGAAGCAGCAGGACTGTGGCGAGAGTTCAAAACAATTAGGCAGCCAATTCGCTGAGGCCTCTGAGGGTGGCCGATCCTCACACTAAGGATGGCAGTGCTCATAACCGCTATTTACCAAGCACTTAACGACCTGCCAGGCTCTGTGAACTGCTGTGCACACACGACCACACTTAACCTTCACAACAGCCCTACGCCATGGGTGCCGTTAGCACCCCGATCTCTACGAGAACCAGAAACGGACTCAGAGACCTTACGTTCCCCAGGGTCTCGCAGTAAGTAAGTGCTGGGGCCAGGATTCAAATCGCTGATGGTTCATGATGGAATGTTCCTGGAAACGCTGATGAAATGGATGCTGTTAACAGCCCCATTTTATAGGTGAGGAAACTGAGGCACTTGTCCCAGGTTTCCTGGGTCCAGGAGTTTCTTACCCGCTGCCCGTACACATTTAACCTTGGCAACCACTTGGAGGAAGAAATCATCACCTCGCCTTATAAATCGGGACACTGAGTCTCAAAGACACACCGTTACTGCCTCCTGGGGACATAGTGTCCCAGACTGAAGTCTGACTCTGGCTGACCATGGACCTGGAGCCCTTCACTGTCACAAACCTGGTGGCCTCCGCCCTTTGTCCCAATGGCCCAGATCGCAATCGACCACTTCTCTCCCTCTCCCTTTCCTCTTTGTCCCATGAATCCACAAAAGATTAAGAAGGTTTAGATCTGGCCCAAGCCGGCACTAAACTTTAATCCCAGGCACTCATTAAGGGTCAGAGGGCTGGGACAGAGAGGTCGGGGGTCTGCCAATGATTGCCAGCTGAACTCCGTCACCCCCACGCCTCACCGCGAAGCCAGCCAGGGCGTGCCCTGCAAAGGCGGACCAGGGGCTTGACTGACAGTCCTCCCGGGCAGGCGGGCGATTGCAAAACTGCGCTCACCACACGCCTAGAAAACTGAAGGAGAACATGTTCCTGCATTCAAAAGCGCTTCGTGTGTCGGGATGAGCATTAACGGCACCAGGATCACTCAAAGAGTGATCAGTTACAGTTACAAGTTTACTGAGACATTGGAATTTTTTTTCTCTAAAACTTAGAAGAGTTTAGGATGTTCCAGGGTGGATCAGTGCTCAGATTCAGTGCGTATCACGGAGGGTTTGCTCAGAGAAGCAGAACCACGATGAATGGTGGAGAAAAGGGATTTATTGCAGGACTAGACTGCGGACAGTCGAGGGAGGCGTCTCCCCTTTCCTCGCTCCTGGTTCTGGGGCTGGGACTGAAGTCAGCAGGACGGGCTGCTAGGAAGACGGGCGGTGGGGAGATGAGACACAACCTGAAACCTCCACGATGGGCCACAACCTTGTTTTCCCATTGTCTCTGCTCCCAACAATGTGTGGGGCCGGCAGGAGCCCCTGCCCCCCCTTGCCAGGAATGTGCACACCTGCCTGCACCAGGATGCAAAGACCAGGAGGGGTGGCTCGGCAGGAGTGGGGAGGGCAGGGGACACTGCCCAGGCTGAGGAGCTGAGCCAGCAGACCAGCGACAGCACGCATGAGCGGCAAAATAGCCATCTCTATGCTGACCTCAGAGCACTTACAACTGACTGCCCTTCCGGCCCCTCTCCTAAGTCACAGGCCAATGCCTCCTGCAGGTGACCCCAATCCGGGGCGGGGAGGGGGGGAGAGCACAGCAAATTCAGGGAACTGTCCTACCCGAGCTAAACTGACACAGTGCAAATCCACCCTCCATCAGATGAACGTCTCTTCTCGAAAATCATTTGAAAATGGTAGAAGCCAATGTGTTGTCTCACCCATCCATTCATTGGCTCCTTTAGCAACTACTGAGCGTCCCTGATCAGGCACAGGGAGACAGGTGAGCAAAATGAGGCTCTGGTTCTGCCGGAGCCAACGCCCTTCAGCTGGATACCACTGGTCCCCCTGCCTCCCTCGGCCGCAACCCCTCCCTCCTCCTCCGTCTCTCCACAGACTTGGCAACGGGATGCTTTGAAAACACGGATGCTCTCAACCTCCTGGCGGCTTCATAGTCTCGTCGGGATAAAATCCGAAGTCCTTCCCACGGCCTAGAACTTCTCCGAGGTCTGGCCCCGGCCCCACTCAGTTCTCAGCTCCCCCTACTCCCACCGGCACACTGCACACCCGCCTCACCCCTCCCTTGGCCTCCCTGCTGCTCCTCCTTGGCACCGAGCAGGCCCCTGCCACCAGGCCTGTGTGCTCACTGTCCCCTCTGTCTGCTTGGATGCCCCCCACCACCACCCCTCAGCCTCACAGCGCTCACCCTCACTTCATGTCCATCTCCACCCCAATGGTACCTCCTGAACCGGGTCCTCTCCGCCCCCCAGCACTGAGCCCTTGAGGACAATGTCCACTCATCGGCTCTGTATCTCCTCACGACGTTCATCAGTCCCTGACTCCCTGTAGATTTGATTTGTGTACGCGCTTACCCTGGGTCTTCCCCCTGCAAAGGACGCCCCAGGAGGGCAGGGACTCTGTCTTATCTAGAGCAACTTTGTCCCTGCCTAACTCTCTGTCCCGTTTTCTTGGTTTAGATCCTTCACAGCACTTATCACAGTCCGAATCGGCGTGTTATTCTGAACACTTACTTGTTTGCTGGCCCCTTCTCCCCACGAGGGCAAGCTGGGGGGAGGGGAGGCAGGAGGCGGCCAAGTTCTGGGGCAGAGCTGGCCCGCGCACGGCTCTCTCCTGCAGCAGTAAAGACGTGCCCTCCCGAAGGGACACTGACTCTAAAGCAACCTGTGAGCCCAAGGAAGAAATCGTGGCCGTAAGCATTCTCCAGGGGACTGCACCTCAACAACCTCGAGGTCCCACCTGACCGAGCGATCAAAATCCACGTCCCCAAGAAAGGGTGGAACTGCCGTCGGGGGCTTCCTGACGCCATCCATCGACATACGCACCGAGCTGCTCGCAGGGTTTTCCCGTGAGAAGGTTGAACCCCGATGTAATCAGGAGCAAGCGGTCAGAAAACCAACCCCACCTGAGTCGTTCCAAAGGTGCAGCTGGCCCGGGCCCTTCGAAGCTGTCAGTGTCCGAGAAGGACCAAGGGCCAAGGCGTGACTCTGGGACAAAGGGAAGTAAAGAAGCATGACAGTACATGACTCCGGATCAGAAAGTGAATTGCTTTCAATGGCACAGGTGGGGGGGGCGGGGGCGGGGCAGTGGGGGAGACCCGAGTGCGAACTGCGCTACAGCCCGTGGGATGGCAGACCTCCGGAACTGGGTGCCTGCCTGTGCAGATATGACAGCAGGCCCTCACTCACAGGTGACCTCGCCGAGGCCTTCGGGAGGAAAAGGGCATGATGTCTGCAGTTCACTCACCAGTGGTTTACCGGAAAAGTAACCTATGTATATATTAGAGTATCATATACTATAAATACTATGTAATATATAGTATATATTACAGAGAGAGAGAGATGGCAAGATGTTAATAATTTGAAGATTCTGAATGAAAGGTAAAAAGGTATTCAATGATGTTACGCTTTCAGTGGTTTTGTAGTCTGAGATTTGCAAGATAAAAATCTGAAGAAACGTTCGAAGCCCGCCCCCCGTGGGTGCCGGATGCAGGAAACACAGCGTGTACACACACTGGAGTGTTATCCCGCGTTGAAAAGCAAGGGGACCCTGCGTTCTACAACCACACGGGTGAGCCTCGAGGACGTAATGCTAAGTGAAGTCAGCCACTCGCAGAGGGGCAAATACTGCGTGGCCCCCTCTGCGGAGGTCCTAAAACAGCCAAACTCAGGAGCAGAGCACAGGATGGTGGGGACCAGGTGTTGGTGGGGGTCGGGGTGGGGGTGGCTGGTTGTTAACAAACAGGTATAATATGCGAGACAATTAAGTGTGAAAGAACTGGAGACAACACTGTACTATGCATTAAATGATCAGAAGTATTTTTTTTTTAAGTTTTGTAAACCCAACCCACCACAGACGCCTCCCTGGAGAAGGAATATTTTGTGTTCACCCCTGCCTTCCTCGGAGTAAGTTTGTTATGGGAGACCAAAGCCCTCCGGGCCTGGGTGAGTCATTCCCCTGCCTGTGTCTACTTGTGGTTAGACATGTCACTTTTCCTGGTGGCAGAGTCAAGAACTTACAAGGTCTATGCACAAAGCTGGTTACTTTAGATTTCATGTGTACATTTTCCCATACTGCCTCACTTACACACACACACACACACACACACAGAGT